>JAODAL010006415.1:0-72500 GCA_025379985.1 Phyllomedusa bahiana | reverse complement strand
GGAGAAACTAGTCACATGCATTGCTCAGGTGGGATTTTGGCCCATTCTTCTATGCAAACTGTTTTCAAATCCTGAAGGTTCTGTGGGCTCCTTCTGTGACCTCTGAGCTCCAATTCCGTCCATAGATTTTCTATTGGATTCAGCTCAGGTGATTGGCTGGGCCATTCTAGCAGCTTTAATTTCTTTCCCTGAAACCAGTTTTCTTGGCTGTGTGTCTGGGATCGTTGTCTTGCTGAAATGTCCACCCTTGTTTCATCTTCGTCATCCTGGTAGATGGCGGAAGATTTTTTATCAAGAATGTCTCATTACATTTGTCCATTCATCCTTCTTTCTGTTATATGAAGTTTGACAATGCCGTATGCTGAAAAACAGCCGCACACCAAGATGTCCTCACCTCCAAACTTCACTATTGGTATATATTTGTTGGGATGATATTCAGCGCCTTTTGGCCTCCAAACATGATGTATATTATGGCATCCAAAGGGTTCAATGTTGGACTCATTTGACCAGAGTATATTCTCCCAGTATTTCACAGGCTTGTCTAAATACATTTGATAAAGCTTGAAACACGCATGAACATGCTTTTTGTTCAACAATGGAGTCTTGTGTGGTGAGCCTGAATACAGGCCATGAAGATTCAGTGCATTACTCACTGTTTTCTTTGAAACAATCATACCTGCTGATTTCTTTCTATAGCTTTCTTAACAGGTTGTCCTTGGCTCTTAGACAACTTTTCTGATAAATATTTTCATCCTCTTTCTGAAATCTTGCGGGGTGCACCTGGTCGTATCCAGTTTATGGTGAAATTATCTTCTTTCCACTTCCAGATTCTGGCCCCAACAGTGTTCATTGGAACCTTCAGAAGTTTAGAAATTTTCCTGTAACCAATGACATTAGTATGTTTTGCAACAATAGGTTTCCGAAGGTCTTGAGACAGCTCACTGGTTTTACTCTTCATCATATGTTTCTTGTATAGCACCTTGGTAATAAGACACCTTTTTATAGGCCATCAGTTGAACCAGCTGAGATTATTTTTCGCTTAGTGGCAGGATTGCTTTATAATTACTGATAGATTTCAGCTGGTGTCATGACTCTCCATAGCTTTTTTCACCTCTCTTTCTTCATGTGTTCAATACTTTTTCATATATCATTTTTCATTATTACACATAACTTAATTTATGGACATCTATAGTTTGATTTATTTGACTATGTGGATTGGCTGGGTTGTTACCAACATTCAACATGGACAGTAGCTAGACGGGCTGGGAGTGACTGAGTAAGGTCCTGGTTGATTGTCAAAGGTACCTGGAGCCATGCTGACTGCAGAGCAGTGTCACACATTACTAGCTACATGGCCTGTTGCATTGTCTTGTTGGAATTCCCACCTGCCCAAGGAAAGACCATCATCATTTATGGGTCTGCGTGATCTGCAGTTATAACTTTATGCCCCAGTTGGTTGAGAGCCTTCCACAAGTGACATAGAGAATGCCACAAAAACATCCCCAGGCCATAACGCTGTCACTACCAGCTGGTATTCCTCAGCCATTGGTTGAATGACAAAGCAGAAAATGTGATTCTCTAGAGAAGACAGCACTTTGCCAATCTGTAAAGGTCCAATTCTGATACTGCCATGAAAACTGAAGCCCTTTCTGCCGATACAACTTCATTAGCAGAGGTGCAGTGACCATCTGTTTGCTTTGTAGCCTCATACACAGTAGAGATTGAAACTGTTGTTTTAGACACGTCAGGTAGCTCCCTTGTTCATTTTGATGGTGAGCTGCTCCACTGTAGTATGTTGGCTGGTGTTATGTACTTTTGTAATCGATTTTTACCTCTCACTTCAATGGCGTGTGCCGCTTCGCATTTTTCGCTTATTCGCAGTGTTACCTTTTATCCACTTACGGTACCCTTTCACCACAGAATCATGTAATCCATTCTCAAACTGTGCAGTTTCAGAAAATGCAAAGTAATCATCCCATTTTGTAACTCTAATAAATCACCCCCTTTACCTATGACAGCAACGAGGGATATGTGTGCAGACAGCCCGTCACACAGCTTATATACCAAGCCAGCTAACGACGTGTGACTTCCTTCATGAGCTGTGGGTTAGTTTATAGGAAGCTTATTAATTAGTACATTTTTGGAGTGTGGGATGAGTCTGGCGATATGGACTCCGTTCAGATGTTACCCCTGGTTGGATTCATAACTAACTGCAAGAGCAAGATGCTGACTATTAAACCACTGTGATGAGAGTATTTTTATTTCTATGAGGACAGTAGAAGGACGTTGTAGCAAGAAAGAGTTTTCTCATGAATTAGAAGAGGATTCACAGCCATAAAAGCTATGATCACAACAGGGAATCCCCGCCATACATTGTATTGAGGAACAGGAGCTGGGAAAGGAAAACTGCTTTACAATCAGTAATTTATGGTCATTTGCTTCATAAATATAAGGTGTGTTCATACCCTGCTGTCGGTCAGTGGTGTTTGTGACATAAATAAAGGCACCCCAACGGAAACCACGATGGACCAATACAGCAAATGTATTCTCTTAGACTACGTTTGAAAAAACTCTTCTTACAAATGTTTTTTTTTCTCAAGGTGAAATTCCTCCTTTATGAGAAAGTGATTACATTCAGCAATGAACCTTTTTATTGTATTTTGTGTCCTACAGTTTTTTTTCCCCCCCGCAAGTTTCTTTCTTTTAAAACAGATGTTTTATTTGTGTCATTTCATCGCCTGAGCTGCACGCCATGCTAATGGTATGGCTGCGGTTGTCTTTGATATATCCTGCTGTCTGTCAGCGCCCTCCGCTCTTCCCATGTGCTCAGATAACCATTTTGAGATGATTTAAGTATCTCTCATTGTGCATGTTTTGCTGGAAAATAAAATATATCCTTAGTCAAATTATCGCTCTTTTTTTTTTTTTTTTTAGAGGCATATTTGCAAAGTGGATGGGAATTTGTATTTGTATGCTTGTTTCTCTATAAGAAATATTGAATCATTTATTTTTTTAATTTAATATTATTGGTGTGTGAAAGGAAGCTATAATGTTGGCCATCTTGGTCATCACCGAGGGTTTGAGAAACCAACTTGATTGGGAAGATGAAATGAATTATACTTATTTTATTGAGGTTAATTGGGTTTTGTCATGATGTCAGTCGTATGGGAGACACCGACTGTAAGGGGAGGAGCTGAGTGTATACAGCAACTGAAATCAAAATGAAGGTTTTTGATCACATCTCGCCAAGATTTGCAAATTAATTCATCATTTAAATTACTTTACACTGTCGTATTACTGTTTAAGGCTCTGTCCACACGACAAGTATTTCAAGTCAGAATCCATGCAGATTTCAACTTGAAATACTCGTCTAAAACCAAAAGTAAACCAGCGCCATTGACTTCAATAGAAAACACTTGTTGTAGTTCATACTACAACACATTGGTCGGTTTTTGAGAGTAAAAAAGATCTTAGAACATGTTCATTAATTTAATTTAATTTAACTTAATTTACTATTGAAGTCAATGGGGATGATTAAAATACTTGTGTAAAATGCACCTAAAAAATGTTTGTATGTCATTTTGGACGAGGAGCAAAACCCCACAGATTTTCTAAGGCAATGTTCACACTGCTTATTCAAGCCGTAATTGCGGTGCGGATTTCGCCCGCAGTTACGGCTTGAATAAGGGTCGGGGACGCAGCGGAGGCGCTGTCTGCCGGCCCCATAGACAATGCATTATTTATGGCACGTACGCGCCGTAAATAATGTGCATGTCACTTTCTCCCCCCGCGGCGGATTCGCCGAGCGGGGAGGAGCGACGGAATTACCGCAGTTACTGGGACGGATTGGAGCCATATTGCAGCGCAAATAAGAAGTGCAGTACGGCTCCAATCAGTCCCAAAATAAGCCGTGTGAACGAGGCCTAACTGTAAATCTGCCGTAATTCGGCAGAAAAAAAAATACCAAAATCCTCATGAAATACTCAGTAGAATCCAATGAGTAAATTTTACTTGTCTGAATAGACCAGCAGTTGAATGAGATTTTATAGTTGAAGCCTTGCAGTATAGTTTGTGGTGGAAAACGATTGCTATCTTTAGATGTAATTAATGTCAAAGCCTATATAGAATAAATTACTGGAGAAATTTCCAGACTCCACTGAACTGTATATTTTTTAGATTATTGAAAGACCGTATCAATAAAACATAACTTTTATTGAGTGTATGTATACATACATACATACACATATATATATATATAATATATATATATATATATATATATATATATATATATATATATATATATATATATATCTCTACCCACGGAGTTATCGTACAGCACTGGGTTATTTTTATTTATAACCCAGTGCTGTATGAAAAAGTACAATAACTCCGTGAGTCATACAGCTCTGGATCTTTATATGTATTTATATACAGTGGGTATGAAAAGTATTCAGACGCCTTTCAATTTTTCACTCTTTGTTTCATTGCAGCCATTTGGTAAGATCCAAAAAGTTCATTTTTTGCTGATTAATATACCCGCACCACATCTTGAAAGAAAAGAACCAAAATTTGATATTTTGCAAGTTTATTAAACAAAAAAACTGAATATCACATGGTCAAGTTTCAACCCTTTGCTCTATTGAGTAGAACCCTTTTGACTATACGCCAGATTTCTGGGAATGATGCAAAAGTTTTTCCCCCTGGATTTTGGACCTCTCCCATTTTTCCTTTGCAGATCCTTTCCGTTTCCCCCAGGTTGGTGTGAATTTGGTGGCCACCATTTTCAAGTCTCTCCAGAATTGCTCAATTGGGTTAGGTCAGGGCTCTGGGGGGGCCCAACAAGAATGTCACAGGTTGGGTCATGTCTTATTGGAAGAAGAACCTTTGGGCCCCGTCTGAAGCCAAGCGCTCTGGAAGAGGTTTTCATCCGGGTAGCTCTGACTTGGCTGCATCCTCTTTCCCTTTAATTTCAACCCCGTGCAGCTGAAAAACACCCCCCATATCATGATGCTGCCACCACCATTTTCACTGTCGGGATTGTATTTTAGCAGGTAGACATGGCCTGGTTTTCTCCACACATACCACTTAGAATTAACACCAAAAAGTTCAATTTTCATCCCATCAGACAGAGAATCTAATTTCTCATAGTCTGGGAGTCCTTCATGTGTTTTTTGGCAAACTGTATGCGGCTTTCATATGTCTTGCACTGAGGAGAGGCTTCCGTCGCTACACTCTGCCATAAAGCCCCGACTGGTGGAGGGCTGCAGTGATGGTTGACGTTTTGGAACTTTCTCCCATCTCTCTACTGCATCTCTAGAGCTCAGCCACTGTGATCTTGGGGTTCTTCTTTACCTCTCTCACCAAGGCTCTTCTCTCACGATTGCTTACAGGTCGAGGAAGAGTTGTGGTCGTCCCAAACTTCTTCCATTTTAGGATTATGGAGGCCACTGTGCTCTTAGAAACCTTGAGTACTGCAGAAATTCTTTTGTAACCTTGGCCAGATCTGTGTCTTCCCACAATTATGTCTCTGAGCTTCTTGAGCAGTTCCTTGGACCTCATGATTTTCATGTGTTCTGACATGCACTGTGAACTGTGAGGTCTTATATAGACAGGTGTGTGCCTTTTCCAATCAAGTCCAATCAGTTTAATTAAACACAGCTGGACTCCAATGAAGGAGTAGAACCATCTCAAGGAGGATCAGAAGGAAATGGACAGCATGTGAGTTAAAGGGGTTGTCTCGCTACAATGATTGGGTTTTAATTTAAAGATCTTTAAAAAAACAAGCAGCTTTGCAATATATGTTCATTACAAATGTCCTACTGATTTTGAGCTAGCCCTGTTCATAGGAGTGCCTCAGCCTCTCAAATTTCTATAGCAGCCGACCTGTTGATCCTTATCTTACTGGCTGTCAGGTCTGAATGACTCATCACCTTTGAAGACAGGTCGGAGCAGAGAGCCCCTCCCGCACAGAATGCTTCTGGAGGGGGAGGAGGACTCTGGCATCTGTGTCCTTACTGCCTGGATTAACCCTGTGTGTGCCTGCTTCCTCCTGCTCTCTACACAGATGGATGTGACAGCAGTGACCCTGTCTGTTACTATAATCATGATATGTATTTTGAACTGTGACTATACTAAGACTGTACTGATCAGGCATGTGAATACTTTATGTTCTCCAGTATTAGTGATACATCCTTAGTATAGTAACACTCTCTTTGTTGTTGCTGAGATGTGGAGACTTGTAAGCTAAGCAGGGGATATAGCACCACATGCATCCTCTCTGCTCGGTCATTAGCACACCCCTACACCTTCCTCCCTACACTCATAGATCAGCCCTCACCGGCAACAGACCTAGGCCGGCACACACAGGGTGAACTCGGTGAGCAAACCCCCTCCCCCCCCCTGTATAGAAGTTACGTAGCTGCCTGTGTGCTGAGGGAGGGGGGAGAGGGAGCAGAAGAGACAGACAAGCTAGCATGCCCCTCAGTTCAACTTACCAGGGACACTGACAGGCTGAAAGCTCGTAATGAGACAACTCCTTTAAATATGAGTGTCACAGCAAATAGTCTGAATACTTATGACCATGTGATATTTCAGTTTTTCTTGTTTAATAAATTTGCAAAAATATCTACATTTCTGTTTTTTTTCTTTCAAAATGGAGTGCAGAGTGTACATTTAATGAGCAAAATGAACTTTTTTGATCTTACCAAATGGCTGCAATGAAACAGAGTGAAAAATTTAAAGGGGTGTGAATACTTTCCATATCCACTGTGTAACACTAATATTTTTTGTACAATAAAAATTATGTTTTCTTGATACTGCCTTCCAATAATCTAAAATATATACCTTTTGACGTATCCTTTTGCGTTTTTTTTTTTTTATCCCATATTCCATAGATAACAGTGGGGGAATTAATTTACCTATTTTTCTTATAGCTTCAAGAGCAAACTGCAGATCAGTGAATTAATTCACAAATGCATCCAAATAGCAAGTGAGACGAAAATCTTGCAAAAAGTTTCATACAGGAGTTCATTTTATCAGTCAGGTAATACGATTTCCCTTTGTATTATGCAGTTCAGTGAAGGACGAAGGAACATCTACCTGTAAATGGTTAATTTGCTAGAGGAGGAGCTGCTTGTAATGGGTTAGTCACTTACGTCATACATTAAGGTAGTGGGATATCAGTTTGGGAAGAATACACAGAGACACAGGATGAGGTTCTTGTAGGGTTTACCTTTCCTGTATCCCTGCTGCTTGTGAGACACACCACAGATTATCCAGCGGTCTCTTCCTCCCCTAGCTGTTCTGTAATACACAAGAATCCATTTTACATTGCTGCTTATAAAGCATTATCGAGCCATATGAGAACAGATAGCAGCAGAGGATTTCACTCTACACAGCTGCACGATTACGATAATCAGTTTCTAAATTGTTTTTGGTGTGTACCCAGATGTTCATATTCCTCTAGAACAGGGTGTTTATCCCAGTCACCTGCAGGGGGAGCTGTAAATCCCTGTTTAAGTCAAATCCTTGTCAATCCCCGTAGAATCACAGCTGTTTTTTAGAACATTCGTTCCCCACTTGAAAAACGAGCTAAAATTAGTTGATCCCCAAAGAATTTTGCATGATAATCAGTTTCATTCTTGTTTATAAGTGGGGAATGTGTATGTAAAGATTCAGTTTCAATATAAACACAGTAATGGAGAGGAAAAGTCTGGATAAGGAGTTTGCTGCCTTGTCATTTACGAATTTACTTGGCTCATCTCTTGGCCTCAGTTATACGAGATAGAGAATTTCTGTGATATTAGAACATTTGGTGTTTCTTTTTTTTTTTTCAAACTTGCTTTGACAAAATTCTACTTAGATTTCTGTCACGTTTAATGTTATTACTATAACACATCTGATACTATTTACATGATAAAATATGATGGCTGTTAACCCTTATGGCAACTCCATGTTCCTGGTGTCGACCATTTGTGAAGTCTGCATCCAAAAGTGACAAACCACAATCTTGTATTTATTGTGGTGTTTTTTTTTTTTATTATTATTTGGAACCACATTGCTTTCTAATATTCCTAAAAATGTTATGTACATACTTTTCTTGTACCAGTGCAGTAGCCTCTTAAACAATGACATAGTATAACCCATGGACGTATCCTGTGTAGCGCATCAATGAGGTAACTAAATATCCTAAATTATATAACTCTGCTACTATGTTAAGACCGCTCTTTCAGGTTTCTTATGATGTCCTATCTGAGGGCAACTTAGGATCAAGGGGGACACTGAGCTTTGTTATCTACATTGCTCTTTGATTTGATTTTGTATTTTGAAGTAAAAACTATTGATATGTGACCAGAAGGGAAAGGCTTTGTCCACATGGCAAGGACAAAATACTGGTCAGGTTCTAATTAGAATTATTTTTGTTTTTTCCCCCCATTTTTTGTCTTGGCTTTTTGCCACAGTTTTCAGATTTGGGGCACCCCATTCAATAGAACAGTACTCTAATCTGCTGTTTTCTTGTGGATTATAAAACATTTTCTAATTCTTTTTTTCAAAACCGTCAGTTTTGAAATCCAACTGCAGAAAATTCGAGCCATTTAGAACTACATTTCGGATTTGCTGTTGTGGTCTATCTGGATGATTTTACAGTCAGGTTTTTGTGGATTCTAAATACTGAATTCTCTTAAAAATCTGACTGTACCCAGTCCTGTGTAGACATGGCTTTCTTTATGGCTGCGTTTACACGGCAAAGATCAAATACTGGTCGGATTATCTGACAGATATTTGTTCTTTTTTTGGCACGCAGGGGGCGGCTTTTCTCCACGGTTTGCGGATTCAAGCCGTCCCCTTTCGCACCCACATGTTCATGTTCCACCTGAAAACCGGGCGGAAGAATGAACATGCTCTAAGTTTTTTGGACTGCCGGCGGTGTTAAAAAATGTCCGGGGGAAAATCCGTGCAGTGGGGACTGCTGCACGGTTTTCTATTGAAGTCTATAGGGCAGCATTGCTTGTCGGTTTGTAGACAGTTTGTAAAACCGCAAACCGTCTGGAAAACAAACGACCTGTGTCGTGGGGACAAGCCCTAGTAGTCCTGACAGCACTTAAACATATTTTTAGCAAAAATTATGAAACATAAAATTATATATCCCTTAGCTTATTGTCTTTCCCTGTATACTAAGCCGCCATTAGATATTTGCAGAATGCTTAAACATGATGCATAGAGCAAGGGCATACTAACTCCCTTCTTGAGACATGGTGTTAAACAAGAAACTTAAAATTTACAGACTTTTTATACACAAAAGACATGGACCAACTAAGTTCCTTTGAAGGTCCATGTCTTTGGTGTATAAAAAGTGTATACAATTTTCAGTTTCTTGTATAACACCATGTCTGATGAAGGGAGCTAGTACTCTCAAAAGCTCACCATCAAATATACCCATTTAACCTCTAAAAGGTATCGCCTGATTTCTTCACTCTTCTACCCCCTTCCCCACATTAATAATGTCTCCTATATGCCCCTACACAGCAATACTGCCCACACACATTTCAAGTGAACTTTTAGGGCCACATGTATGACAACTGTCTAGGGCTAAAACTCACTTTATTACCCATAGCAACCAATCAGAGGGCCCCTCTCATTTCATATAGTGCTCTGGACAAATGAAAGGGGCGCTCTGATTGGTTGCTATGGGAAACAAAGGTGAGTTTTAGACCTAGACAGTTTTCATACATGTGACCCTTAGGCCGTGTTCACACGGCTTATTCCCGACGGATTTGTGCGTATTGAGCGCACAAATCCCGTGAATAAGGGCGGGAACGCGTCTGGGCCGGAGCGGGCGGGGCGCCGCTTCTTCCCAGCCATAGACACATGCATGTGTTGTGACGGCGCGTCCGCCGTAAAAAATGTGATGTCACTTTCTCCCCCCGCGGGGGATTCCCCGACGGGGAGGACGAGGATTCCACTTTCTCAATGAGAGCAGGGGATTACCGTAATTGCTGCCGGGGATTGGCCCCGTAAAAAGCGAAAATCCGGCGCGCGTACGGCGCCAATCCCGGCAGAATAACCGTTGAAGGGAATTGTGTCTTATAAGTGAAACCCTTAGGGAAAAAAAATTAATAAGATCAATACTCACTAACCCTGTTAATCAAGTCTGCTTAGGCTATAAGCCTCTTAGGGGTTAGTGTGTTGAAGAGTACACCAAGTTTCTGGTGCCTCGTATGATTAAGGCACGTTACCTATAGGAATGTATGGTGAGACAAGGAGCTAATGGCTCAAAGGGGCGGTGCTATTCTTGACATTTATCACTTATCCAAAGGGTAGGTGATAAATGTCTGAGCGATAGGGGGTTGTGGCACTGAAATGACAGCCCTGAGTCCCCCATCTTTTCTGGGTGTGCAACCTCAGCGAAGAAGGCTTTGAAGAGAGCAGTGGTCGAACATTACCACTGCTGCTCCATTGTAAATCTATGGGGATGGGAAAGTTAGAAGAGTTCATGGCTCAGCTGTTTCTGTTGCTCTCGAATGGAGAAGCAGTGCTCCGTATAAAGCCTTTGCAATGAGAAGGCATAGGGACTCTGGCTCCCACCTAAGCATTTGCTGGGGGTCCCAGTGTTGGGAGAACCCAGCGATCATGGATCACCTACCCTATGGATAGGTGATAAATGTCTATAATAGCAAGACCCCTTTAAAAATTATCAACCACATCCTGAAGAGATGGGTGTATTTTAACTGTGAAAAGTCACTTCTTGTGTACACACTGGCAGAGCATTGGTTCAATGTTAAGTTTTGTTTGACTAGGCCATAGATCGCTATGCAAGATACATCAATGGGCTTTTCACTACAGAGAGACAGAGGAATAGGAAAGCAACATGAGAAACCAGATGTTGACATTTGACATACATGTATGTTATAACCTTGGGAATAATATATGGACTTTCCTGTAGATTGTAAGCCTTTGTGGGCAGGGTCCTCTGTACCAGTTGTCAGTTAATGTTGGCCTTTGTGTTTGTAACCCCTCTCAATGTACAGTACCCTGAGATTAATGGCGCTTTAAATAAATAATAATGGAGTTGGCTTAGCAGCAGAGTCCATTTCATACACAATGGATGCCAGCTTGCAGCTGCCACCAGCGTCCAGGATTAGAGAGAACATTTAACTTGGTAGTTGAAACACATTGATGCCACAGTCGGTGCCATCGTAGTTTCTAAGCTTTAAAAAAGTGGTGCTGTGCTCCCTTACGCTGCCCAATTGCCCCCGTCTTCTCCCTGGTGTGATTTTAGCGTGCCATTTGCCATTTTACGGCCCCTATTGAGCCTTGTCAGAGAGCAGTAAGTATACACTATGCTGCAGTACATTAATATATTGTGTAGTGTAAGGTATGTACACATTGGCTTCTCTAGCAGAATAGTGAGTGTAGCTCTGAAGTATAATAGAGGTTGTGGTTTAGAACAGGATAAGTAATGTATACACACACTGACTCCTCCAGTAATATAATGAGTGCAGCTCTGGAGTACCGTATATTATAAGCTGTAATTTAGGGTTGGTACAAAATAAGTATGGCTCCACCAGCAGAATAGTTAGTGCAGCTGTGGATTGTAATTCAAGATGTATCTTGGGATCAGTACAGGATAAGTAACGTATGGACACTGTGAATCCACTGTGAATCCACCAGCAGAATAGTGATTGCAGCTGTGGAGCATAAAACAGGCTGTAGCGAAGAATAAGTAATTTAAGTACACAGTGACTCAACTTTTATGGAGATTAATTCTAAATGTAAACTGCATAATGGTGATCAAAACTGAACTTGGGCTTTAAATAGAAAGTATAAATATGCTTTTCCTTTTTGTGGATGGACAGTTTGCGTTCCTGTAGGGAAGATTTTCCCCTGTTCTGTGTCTGACCTATTGCTTTTTGGACTAAAGATTAGAGAAGACGTATAGCTGGTGCTTAGTTGTCGAAGTTGCCTGTGTAGCTTCAAAATCAAAGTATTTTGACCCCTATCATAAAGAAACAGCCTGGATTTGTTTAATGGCTGTGTACGTTTATGCAGAGACTAAGTTAGTTTATGTTACAAATGTGCAAGTTTATTTTATCTGATTGCTCAATATTTTATTTCACGTCCATGTGCTCCATTGTCTTTTATAGAAGTCATATGTCTTGGATGTTTCAGAAATCCTGGGATGTTTTTTTCATAACATGCTGAGTTATGATATTTTTAAGGTAGATTAAAATGTCTAACAATTCTTTTAGGAACAGTTCAAAGAGGAGCAAGAACCGAATCAATTGCACAGTTTTATTGTTGTGGTAGGAGAGTTGTGAGGAAAAATACCTGAGTGTAAGGTGTCATAAGGGTGTTTTCACATGGTGGGGTTTTGTTGCGTATTTGGTGCGGTTTTAGTGTTACACTGCAGTGAAACTGCCTTTAGTAACAGCAAGCTTCTTTCAATTTCCTAAAGCATTCATTTGTAACACCTTTTTAAATAATTTAGAAATTTGAAAGGTACTTTCTGTTACTAAAGGCAGTTTCATTGCATTGCAATACTGAAAGACTGCAACAAAATCACAGGGACCTAAAGGTGAGTGGACATTAGTGATCGAGTATTTAACCCCTTAACGACCGCGCACCGTCTTTTGACGGCGGCCGGTGCGGGTCGTTCGTCTGCAGCGACGTCTTTTGACGTCGCTGCAGACATCGGGGTTTGCGGCGCCACAGCTGCGCTAGGATCGGGGCTGAACTACACAGCCCCGATCCCAGAGCATCTCCTGCAGGCATCGGGGAGCGGAGGAAACCTCCGCAACCCGATGCTTTAACCCTTTGATTGCGGCGGTGCGTTACCGCAGCGCGATCAAAGGGATCCCCTGCTCTGTCGGGTGATCGGAACGCCCGGTCACCCGACAGAGCTCAGGGACCGGCTGCACAGTCAGCTCTGGGGACCTAGCATGGCCCCAGAGTTGTCTGTGTAAGAAGCCAGTGATTAGGATGCACTGTGTGCTGTCCTAATCACTGCCTGTGTCAGACTGACACAGATTAGCATGTATTAGCATATATGAATATGCTAATACATTACTAAGTTTAAAAAAAAAAAAAAAAAAAATGTTAAACAGTTCTCCCTTCATGGGAGTCAAAAAAAAAGTACAAAAAAAACATAAAAAGTGTAAAAAAAAAGAATAAAAAAAATAAATAATAAAATAAAAATAAATATTTAATAAAAAATAATTGTACATAAATTACACGCAAAAAAAAAACCTACACATATTTGGTATCCACACGACCGTAATAACCTGTAGAATTAATCTAACAAGTTATTAAGTGTGAAATGTGAATGGTGTAAAAAAAAAATTAAAAAAACAAAAAAATTTTGTAAAAAAATTAAAAAAAATACTGCAATTATTTATAAGTGTACTTAAACTATTCCCTTATAAAGTACAACTTGTCTCGAATAAAACGAGGCCTCATCCAACTGCTTGAAAAAATAAAAAAAGTTACAACTGTT
Organism: Phyllomedusa bahiana; assembly: GCA_025379985.1. NCBI lineage: Eukaryota > Metazoa > Chordata > Amphibia > Anura > Hylidae > Phyllomedusa > Phyllomedusa bahiana. The sequence continues at coordinate 59,005 of JAODAL010006415.1, read as the reverse complement.
TAAACGCAAGGAGGCAAAAACTAAAAAAATGTTCTGGTCATTAACTACTTTTCATGCGTTCGGCTTAAGGGGTTAAAGGAGAGTTCAACTTTTTAAAAGTGATGTTAAAGGGGTGTTCTCGCTACAAAGATCATGTCTCTAATGATGGGAACAGTAAAAATAAGCACTTTTGTAATTGGTTTGCTTTACCTAAGTAACTTAGTATAGTAGATATGAGCTAAACTGTGCATCTATAGTTATTTCTGCAGCAGCTGTCAGGACACGCCCCCTTTTCTGCGATTGACATTTCATTCAGCCTGTTGGGACATGCCCCTGGATGGGAAACACCCCTAAACACGCCCCCTGCACTGTGATTGGCTGCCTGCACACTGTGTTTACTCCCCGATGAGCTGTGAGAATCGAGCTGCCTGAGAGGGCTGTGTGTGTAAGGGTATGTTCACACGGCTTATTTTTGCGCGTATTGCGCTTTATATGCGGTGAAATGCGCACCGTAATTATGGTAATACATAGCTCTCATAGAGAGCAATGGGTTACGCACGGGGGAAGAATTGACATGTCAATTGTTTGTGGTGATTATGCGCTGCGAACAATGCATATCAATGGGGCTGCCGGGCCCCCCATGCTTTGGGAATACGCGCTGACCAGCGCAGCTCCCAAAACACACGGTGGGAATGTGAACATACATTAGGGCTATACTCACAGGTTAAATTGGGGTGCATTTCGCCGTGTATTTCGCTGCCTACTGCACTCAAATACGGGCGAAATGCACCCCAGTCATTATGGTAATCCACAGTTCTCATAGAGAACTATGGATTACGCCTCCTCTCCCCGCTCGTACAATACGCCGCGGGGGGAGATAAGTGACATGTCAATTACTAGCAGCGAAGTCCCGGTGTAATTGCGGGGTGTACTTACGCCCCACAATTATGCTGTGTGAACTTAGCCTAAGAGAGAAGCTGGGACAGCCCTATGAACCTGCTCCATATATCTTTGTGCCTCCTTTGCTGATGTGATTGCAGCCTTATATGTACCCCAAAATTATAGCTAAAAAAAAGTCCACTTGAATATTGAGCAGCCACTTTAGCAGTGGTAAAAATATTCTTTATGCATCCCTCATCTCGGTAGCATATAATGTAAACACACGGATGTGTGGATTCGTGGATCGAGATACAAAAGCAGCCCATGATTAAGTTTGAATATTTAATTGACTAAAGAACACACTAGACAGGATACTACATACACAGTGGGTATAGATATATACAATGGTCACATATGCAAATACAGGTATGAGGTGACAGACAGTATAAAGCAGACAAGTCAGTGGTGTTAGGCCTTAGCGCTAAGCAGCCACTTTGGGGGGGGTCGTGGGATGCAAGCAAGTTCCTGGTTCCTTCCAATATGCTAGCACAGCATAATCCTCACTCAGAAGACAAGCGGTTGCTACTGCCGGGCACACGCTTTTGACCCTTGCTGGTCATGCCTTCATGCTCCTGGTATGGTTTGATGCACCTCTATCCTCTGGGCCAAGTGCTTGACCCTCATAAACTAGAATGGACGATAACTTCTCCCAGGGAGGCCACAGAAAGGTGGCTCTGGAACCATTGGACCTGGTTGTGCCCCAGCTATGTTCTGATACCAAACATGGCTTTGCTGACAGATTCCTACTAGGAGCTCTCCGTATCTCCTCACCCCTAGGTCCGGAGGTTTCTCCCCACCCCTAGCTCCAGGAAAGGAGTGAGACTCAGGTGTGCATGCATCCCATTCCCGAGTTCTCAAATATTGTACCTGCATGTGGGTGCGAGGTGTAGCAATTCCATCGTTCTTTATGAAACCCCTGCTCCCGATTGTCTAGCTGAAGCCTTTGATCATCTCCTTAACTCTGACTGATGATACCTTCAGGAAGTCTGCTAAACGTGTGAAATGAACAGTAAGGCTATGTCTCAACTGCACACATTTTCAGTTTTCTTTCAGCGTTTTTCTGAAACTTATGAGACAACAAGTGGAAATAGGTCCCATAGACTTTAGTAGTGAAAACGTTTTGTAGTCTCCAGAACGTTTTTTTTCGGCTCATTTTTGCAGCTGGTCGTTTTTTGAAACATGTTGCAAAAAACAACAGAGCAGACCAGAAAATTTACAATTGGAGTCTATGTAAAGCGCTCGATGTTTTTTTGCAGAAATCTAAAGCAATTATAATGCTGTGCATTTCTGCCCAAAAAAAAAAAGTGCCCAGAAACGCGCCAAAAATCGCGCTGCAAAACCCACCAAAAACAGGATTTGGTTTTCAGTGAATTTTTTGTCCAATGCCATGTAGACCTAGCCTAAGTCTTTTGAAGCAGGACCTCCTGGTGAGGGCTTATTTCCTATGCATAGGAGTGCTGACCCAGTGATCAATTTGGTGGTAATCTCTAGTGCCAGCCATCATCATCTGAGATTAGGCCCATGTGCCACTGTCAGCCTGCAGTTGAAAGCATCTAAACCAATTATTATTAAATTAGTACATCTTATTTAGTTGATAAATTCCACCACAGTTGCAAGGAAGTAGTAAGCTCTCCAAAAGATTAAAAGTGGACAGTCAGCATTGACAATTTGCAGGTGATTTTAAGTTGTTGCAGGGTTGTTAAACACATGGGTTGCATGTACATAAGGTGTTGGTGGAGGAATCTGGGAGCCATCACTATTTGTCTGCAGTGCAATCAGCAGTGAAAAGGTTAATCTTGGTAATCACAAGCTGCTAACCAAGACTACTGGCTCGGGTATTACTGGGTGCTGAGGCTGGTGTAGCCAGCAGTATTGTAAAAGGAAGAACAAGTCCTTGTGGAATGTGGCACCGTCTATGTGAATAGATAGTGCTGTGATGGTAAGCGGTTAAATGTTATTTTTAAAACTTTCAGCCATTTTTTCTTAGGAAGGGAGGGGGAGTGGGATTGTAGGAGTTTCCAAATCACAGACAACAGGGTTACCCTGACATTGCTCAGTAGCATGACAGAGAAGACCCATAAGTGTAATTGCACTTCAATACAGAAGTCTTTTGGTATTGTACATATCTCTTACGATTAAGAATAGTTCATGTACTCTTTATATAAAAATCTTTCCTTGTCCTAGGTGGGAAAATTCAGCTCTGTGCATACAGCTGAGATAAGAATGTGATAGAAAAGGTTCCAAAAGTTCAGGCCATTGAATTGTATCATATCCTGACATATGATTTATGTTGTATCATTGAATCAACTCGTTTACTATTTTCTTCCAGAAGAGCTGCATTTCCCCACCCACTCCCCCTACTCTGGGGAGGAATAAATAAAACGCAGGATGCGCCCTCTCCATGATCCTACTGGCTGCGTCCACTTCCACTGGAGGAAAAGTACAGAATAACAGATGTTGTGTGTACAAGGCAGGAAGGGATGGCAGATCCCCAGAAAGGGTCATGTCTGCTCTTCAGGTTACACTGTACTCTTATCAGCCACTAGACAAACAATTGTACTTTTCTGTGTATTGATAAGGATTGGTCAGAGGGGCCATTGAAAGTGCACACCTTTAATGTGTGGGAAGTTTTACCATCAGTGGACAAAGTATGGGTTTGTGCTTTTTAATTACCTCTTCTCTGAGACACCAAATTTTTGAAGCAAGTTGTAAGCCACACAAATACAAAGATGAGTTGTCAGGTCTGTTCCCGAATGTATCTGTGTGGAAGACATTAGAATGCAGTGCTTGCTGCAAAGGATCGTGGTCAAAAATACTTGCTCTTATGTGAGGTCAGTTTTCAGTGAATCATTTGGTTTCTCTTCTGGAATGATTGTCTACAGCTTTCTATGCTGCCTCAATTCTTCTCAACTATTTCTTTGTGCTGTTTGTTTGTTGGAAAGTTGAGGTTGTCTGCTGAAGAGCAAACCTGTCTGACTGTGTGGTAATGCAAGAGTGAAGAAACCTTTTAGAGGCTAACTGAATATATTTGATGGTGAGCTTTCGAGAGGACCAGCTCTCTTCATCAGACATGATGTTATACAAGAAACTGAAAATTCACAGACTTTTTATACACAAAAGACATGGACCTTCAAAGGAACTTAGAATCTTTAAAAATAACAAAATGCAATATAAGTGGAGATGCCATTTACAACAGGTCAATAAATAATCTGGAAACTTGTGAGGCATGACAGGAGGGATCAATAATTCTTGCTTTTATCTGTTTGCTAGTGTGACCTTCAAAGTTCATACATAGTGTGATATGAAATTGGAATGAATATTAAGTCCTAATTGCAGAGTTTTAAATTTTTGCATTAACTTATATTCCCATTCCTTTCTCTCCCTCTGTGTCTTAAAATGTCCCATTAAGACCACAACCTGCAAATCTTCAGTAGAGTGGCCTTCTCTGGAGAAATGTGCAGCCACTCGGAGATCTGTTCTGCTGTTGTTTATGGTGAATCTGTGTGAATTCATGAGTGGTAATGCATTGCTGAGTAATCCGATCTGCATTTCTTATCTACCTTGGTTTATACAGCCTCATGTCTGGCTGAAATTGTTATCCTCCTGTTTCCTAACTTCCCTGTTCTGAGGCTGACATGGTTACTGTGTAGCTGGTACATGTCAGGAAGGTGTTTTTTTTTTTGACCCTCTCTTCAGCCTGACTGTTCCATAAACGACAGTGGAGATAGGCGAATGCATGTATAGCTTTCTCTTCTCTGGACTGCCAAACAGGGGATTGCCTGTCTTACTTGTGGAAGTCCCAAAAGTTTATATTGTTTATATGCCATAAATATATGTTACCCTTTCAAAGAAGATTTCTGAGGCCCTCCAAATTTGTGAGGTCCTTGCAACATCTACTGGTCTGCAAAGTGTCTCAGGGCTCAGTGTTTGACCTTTATCGTTCAATGGCAGAATGTAAAAAGGGACATTTCACTGATAGCAGACTAATACGGCAGTGAACAAAGGAAATACTTTTTCTTTATTTACTCACAATTTTTCCAAATGTGTTTCTGAACTCTATTTACTGTTGGGGTGCCTAACACTACCTGTTTTAAGGCCACATGTGTCATATTATACCACTCTCAAGGGGATATTAAAAAACAAGGGGGCCTGTGAGGTTCTTTGAAAAAATGGAGCAGGCAGCAATTGTTAAATGTGTGCTCTTCAGTGCACAGAATCTTGAAAAAAATGGGAATCTCGCAAGAGAACAGAGAGTGACTTTTGATCACTATATTTACTATTTTGCCATAGGCAAACTTAAACTCTATCAGTTCTCTATCTGTTAAACACTAAAACATAACTTTTATTACGTATAACTCTTATCCTCTATACACCCTATTTAAAAACCTGATTTCTAACCTCGTCATTTAACCCTTTTTGCTTCTGAAAGAAGGAATAACTCCTTTTCTATTATCAAGTCTGGTGGAACCCCACCTGTTAACAGGAGAGCCTTATATCTATAGCAAAGTACTAGCTCCAGTAAGGGATCCCAATAAGTGCACAGTTCTCAATGGGGAGAGCATTCAAGGTCACACACCTTTGAGAACTGAGCAGTAGTGAATGCCCTCTTGACAATGCAACAGAGCATGAATATGAGCTCTCTCTCCATTGAGAACGCACATAAGAACACCAGTGGCTGGTGAAGTAGGGGAAATGGAAATAAAGCTATAGAGTCATTGCAGTGGCAGCTATCAGTAGAGGCTTCCAACGAAATCTTTGGAGGATCTCAGAGGTCCCATTTAAGTTTTAATGCAGTCTCAAGAGTAGTAGGTTTTAGGAATGGGCCTTTGGACCAGCAGACATTGGACACCTCTGGCCTAAACAGTTTACTTCAGGCATAGATTTTCGACATACATTTAGAAAGATTCTACCGTATGCTAAAAAAAAAAAATTGTCTTCTCCTTGTTCGTTTTCATGCAGCTGGGTGTCAGTGATGTATTTCTCCATGTATTGTACCATTGAAAACTGTGGGCTGGATATTGAGCCCTTAGACTCTTTGCTGATTTCTTCTCCGGATGCTAATCTTTACTTTGTGGAATTAACACTTGAGGACGAGTAAACTGTTACCTAGTAACGAAGCAAACAGCGCCCTGACTTCATAAGAGAGGTTCATAAAACCAGTGAGCCTCGGAAAGAATGTGTTAGCAGCATGTAAATGTCTGGTTACAGGTGGCACTTCTCTCATCTATGTGAAAGTTTAGATTTGTACAGATAGAGAGCTCTTTGAAATACTCATTTTACTGCTTGGAAAACCCTTGTTACATACATTTTTATCGTTCTCTGTTTTATTAGGATTATACATGGATGAGATGACTTGTAGCCAAATAGACTATGCATTTCGAAAGCGTTGCAGAGTATTTCAGGATCTTGTAGAGAGCAGTAATTTGTCTAATCTTGTGATTTTAATGAGTATAGGGATATATGTACGAGGGGCATTGTCATGAGGTATGGATGTATTTCTGTTGAGGAATTTGACTACAGCATACCATTTGTCCAATACAGGCAGTCCCCGACTTACACCGTTCTGACTTACATCTGTCCCCTACTTACAAATGGAGACTTATGGGGCATGCTGGCACTTGTAGTTCTATGTTCCACAGCAGATAGTAGCTGTGGAACAACAAGTTTCAGCATACCACAGCAGCACATGAGGTGAAAATGAGGTGAAATCGTCTGAACAGAGCCACAAACAGAAAAGCAAGTGTAAAAACCTTTTCCTGCACTATCCAAGACTTAAAAAAAAAACCTTTAGTATTGGAGTTACATTTAATAAATCTACCTGTTCTGACTTACATACAAATTCAACTTAAGAACAAACCTACAGTCCCTATCCCGTTCATTAACCGGGGACTGCCTATATATATGTATACTTGAGTATAAGCCAGCCCAAATATAAGCAGGGGCACCTAATTTTGCAACAAAAAAATAGGAAAAATTACTCGAGTATAAGCCTAGGGTGGAAAATGTAGCAGCTACTGGTAAATTTCAGAGATAAAAATGAATGCCCAAAAAAATTACATAGGCAGGTATAGGCAGTTTAATGTCCCCCATAGGTAGGTATAGGCAGGTATACGTCCCCCTTAGGCAGGTATAGGCAGGGTTTAAAAAGAAAAAAAAGAAATACAAGAACTCCCCTCATTACCCGCTGTTCCGAGGCGCTCCTGGCACAGGGGGCGTGATGTCATCAGGCCTCGCAGGCAGCGTGATGACGTCTGTACCTGATACTCTGGAATGCCGAAAGTCTGCTTGCCGCCTCCTGGAGTCCTATTGCGGAGCAGGGAGCGCTCGCTCTTTGCTCTGCAATAGTATCGTCAGCATTATTATGCGCTCCCAGAGGAGGCGCATACAGCTGAAGAGATCGCCGCCATGGCAATGCCCAGCCGCCGACAGGTAACTCGAGTGTCAGCTGTATGCTCTACCAGAGGAGGCACATACAGCTGAAGAGATCGCCGACAGTGACTCGACGTTTATTGTACTGAAAAACTCGGCTTAAACTCGTGTGTGTATGTATATATATATATGTATGTAATATATATACATACATACATACATACATACATACATACAGAGCGAGAGATTGTAATGCTAGATCTTCTTCAGTTTTGCAGATCCAAATCAACATTGGTGTCCGTCCACATCCTTGAAGTCTAGTAGAGATGAGTCTCTCGCTGTGGGTGATACCCTGTTAAGCCAGAACTAAACAGCGGACCATTTAAAGAGCAGGAGCCATGTACAGTGTTTTGGTGGTTCATCTTTAAAAGGATTCTACGGTTTGGACACATTTTTTTAGACGCATCCCTTGACAATAGGTTGATCACAAAGTGTCCCCTTTTTAGGGCCCCAGCAACTAGCTGTAATCTTTGGCTAAATCTGGCAGTAAGTGTTCAGTTTGCCTGCAGTACCACCAGTGGGTAGATCAAGCATTACATAGCGCCTATTTATATCAATAGGTAGTGTGCAGGACAGGGCAGGTCCTCCAGAATGAGAAATACATTTTGTAGCCACTCTCCACAGTGGCCAAGAGGTGAAGATACTGAAAATGGGACTCTTCTCCGTTAACTCCCTAATGGAGTATATGAAAATAGGTTCTCTAAACCAGAGAACCCTTGATAAGGTGTTTTCTGAGATTTTGGGAAACCCCTGTAATGGTGGTGTCCCAGCAGTGATGTCATGTACATTACTCACGTGACCATGCAATCAGTGGCCTCAACAGTTACATGCTGAAAAGAGACTAGTGCATGTGAGCGATGTCCGTGACAGCACTGCTGTCAGCCTGGTGGGAAACACCGGAGCTCTGGCGGATCTGGGGCGGGGGAGTACTCATTATATTTTATTTTACAGCAGTCCCAGCCAGTGCAGGGAATTCCTAAAATCTTGGGAAACCATAAAGCTGGACAGTGAGCTCAGTTATTGCAGTAAACAGGTGAATCTTCTTACTGGAAGTGTCGGGGAAATGTCCTGACGCGCTGTGCGTATTTAGTAACAGAGAATGCTGGTAACATAGACCTGCACCAGCGTGTACTTAACGAGGAATCCTCGGCAGGATAACACACACCTGAGTGATTGGCACTTTTAATATGATCTGTCATCTATTCCTAGAGCTCTAAGCTCTAACAGCGAGCAAAGGGCCAGAGTGTAAACCCCTTGCAGCAAAGAACCCTGCCTGCACCAAGATATTCTGATTATTTTATTTGGGGAGAGGACTGAAAATACAAATGTACAAATCCTCGCCCCTGGCTCCTGCCATTGTTTCCTTTATTTGAAAATATCAAAATACTTAACTTTTATGTACAAAACGTAATTCAAGCTTTACTGCTATTCAGAAGTGTTGGAAAGGGGGATTTTCCTAGGAGACACTGATTTATTCTTCTGATATGTATACAGTGTGGCACAACAGAACCTTCTCAGGACTAATAGACTACATAAGTTGACACAGAAGTGTTCCTGTCAGTGTGCTGGTTACGTCTCCAGTCTAAACAAAGCTTGCTGGTTTTTATAGCAAATTTTGAGGCACTCCTTTATCTTGAAGCAAAAGTTTACAGTTTATACCTAAAAATGATCTAAATGTGACACTGAGTAGTTTTACTGGTGCTTTGCTGGATTTCAGAGTACTGATGTCGAGTGAGGTTACGTCTATGCTCCAGTTTAAAATGGGTAACATTCCTCATTAGGGCGAGGCACCATGAAGGTGTGTGGAGACATACATGTCGTGGTTGCGCGACTAAAATTTAAATGTATTCTAATAAGCTGAAGGAAAAAAAAAAGCTTTGGATGTGATTTGAAGAATGCTACATCCAATAAGTGGCGCGGAGTCCAAGCTCTTCTCTCTTGAGCTTTTATTAATATGTTTATGCTGCAGACACACATAAAGCTACAATGGAAATTTTCCAGATGTTTTTACTAAACCAGACAGGACCTCTTGTTCCTTCTATTTTCCCCTGTCTCCTTTGGGTCATTTGTCCATACAGGCCATGCTTTACTGTGCTGGATTGTTGGAGATGTATTTGCAAAAATATAAATCCTCTGATACACAGCTCAGTAGAGTGCAATGACTAACTACTGGGCCATGTGCACGTGTTCAGAACTTTATTAGTTTCAAAATTTAAAATCGAAGAGTGGTGAAGTGGACTACCCACAAATGGTCAGACACAGAATCATACATTGATTGTGTACGCTCATAGACTGTAATAGTACATTAAGTAGGTGGTACATATCATGACAACAAGGTAGTCATAAATCAGGTAACAAAGGACCACCTACCCATAATGATAAGACCCGCCTGGTTAGACTAGTCTCATCTAGTAGAGGGTCCGTTTGTTACCTTTGTTACCTGATCTATGGCTACTTTGTTGTCCTGTAATATGTACAGGGGTGTACTTTCTAACAATGCTATGTACTTTTAGTATGAGCACTGTGCTGTGATTTCCCAATATGTATTCATGATATTTGTACCACCTACTTGTTGTACTATTAGTCTGTGAGCTTACACAATGAAGGATCTAGAATTCTGTGCCTGACCATTTGTGGATAGTCTCACTTCACCTCTGTTTGTTTTTTACATTTTGTAATTAATAAAATTCTGATATTTTATGACATATTTGCTCTCAGGTTCTTGATGTTCTGCATACAGTGTACTGGGAAACCGTAAAAGAAAAATTCTAAGGGGGGGGGTGGAAATAGTAAAAAAAAAAAAGTGAATTGCACCATTTTTGTGTGGGTGGTTTGCATCTCTAGCACTCTTCGGTATAAATTATGTGTTATCTCTATTCTGCGGGTCAGTATGATAACAGTGATACTAAATATGTAGGATTTTAGTTATGTTTTTGTACTTTTAAAAAAAAGTAAAAACATCATCCATTTTTTTACTTTGTGTTGCAACGCCATTTTCTGCGACAAATAACTTTTTTGTTTTCCCACCTATGGATCTGAGTGAGGGCTCATTTTTTGCGGGCTAAAGTGTAGTTTTTATTGGTACCATTTTGGGATACATGCAACTTTTTGATCACTTTTTATTCTAATTTTCTGGGGTTGGGAAGTGACCAAAAAAATAAATAAAAAATTGGCATTCTGAATTTGTCTACAGTGTCCAGCACACAGGATAAATGATGTTATATTTTAATAGATCAGACTTTACCGGACGCAGTGATACCAATTGTGTGTAACATTTTTGTTTGTAAAATGGCACTGAATGGAGTATGCAGTAACTCGAGATCTTTTTAAAGGGTACCTGTCAAATGGTTTATGTTCCCTGAGAGCAGTATGTAAGGGAGAGAAGCCGAGCCCTGTTGTATATTCAACACTACTCACAAAAAGTTAACGATATTTGGCTTTTGGTTGAAATTTCAGGATGAACTTAAAAGTTTTTGAAATTGTTTTTAAATAAACTAAATGAGACCATCTCTTAACTCTAGAATGCACATGTCCAACCGTTCATTGTGTGGGTATGTTCACACGGGGTAATTTCGGCGCGCATTTCGCCACGTATTTGCGCTCTAATATGGGCGAGATATGCGCGGAAATTACGGTAATCCATAGTTCTCATAGAGAACTATGGATTACGCCTCCTCTCCCCGCTCATACAATACCATCGTATTGTACGTGCGGGGAGATAAGTGACATTTTAATTACTTGCGCCTAATACGCGGCGCAGGTAATGAATGTCAATGGTGCTGGCGGCTGCTGCAACCCCTCCCGCTCCCTCCCCCCCCCACACACACACACACACACACACACCACAGGAGTACGTACGTATCGGCGCGAGCTCCCGAAAGACACGATGTGCTGCGTACGTGCCGCAGTACATCGTGTAAACATACCCTTTCAGTACTTTTTGCACAACTTGCTGATCTCTAACAAGGAGCTTAAAGACAAAATTCACAACAGATGAATCGCCCAATAAATGTAGGAGATCAATTTGAATTGGGATATAAACAGTCCTATTCATCGTGCTGTTCACATTCTGACATCATGAGACCAAGACAGCACCTTACAATAGATTAAAAGTACCTCGCCATGTCCTAGAATATACTACTGCTTATTGACGTAAATGACTTACGATCACTTATGGACATAGGTAAGGAAAGTAATGCAGAGCAACACAGGAAATCATATGTCACATTGATTCTACTCATCATTCATTATATCGAAAGAAAACAAAGTGTGAGAATTTGGTTTTCTCTGACCCTCTAGTATACTTTATCATTTCCTCACTAGATTGAAGGACTGTTCCAGCCTTTAAAGCTCACAGAGCAACCTGTGAATCAAGAATTCAAGTTATTAACTAATAAATAATCGGCGGATAGGGACGTGTTGCTTGTACTGCAGGTCTCCCTTTGCAGATTGCAATTTTATTTCCTTGGGGGTTTTGAAGAATGAATCGATAGATTTATGATTACATTAATATATTAGGGCGCAAGCATCCTGTAATGTAGTTGTTTTAAAGCTGTGTATCCAGATGTATGCTTCAAGGGAGTCTTATCACTGTCATCTAGAATAGCAGCTAATCTCCTGCAGTGCCAATTACAGTCTACCTCTCAGTTTTTCCTGGGGCTCCACTAATGGCTTTTTATTTAAAGGGGCATCACCCTAAAATATCAGTGTAGTAACCAGTTTACTACTGTATGGTAACTTGTTTAACAAAATATTTTATTTGTTAAATCAGATAAATCCATTTTTTTCTGTAAACAATAAAATATCCATTTATCATTTAGAATTCCATTTAGCAGTATTTTTATTTGGCAGGTTTGGGTTGCACATTAAGCCCTTAAAGGGAACCTGTCACATAGATTATGCCCCCCTTGCTGAGGACAGCTAAAGCTAGTGTCAGACATGTGGTTTCCAGCGCTGTGTCCCTTATTCTCTAAGGCTATGTTCACACGGCTTATTTTGGGATGTATTTCAGCCCGTAATTTGCGCCGTACTGCGCGAATTACGGGCTGAAATACGTCCCAGTCATTACGGTAATCCACAGTTCTCATAGAGAACTATGGATTATGTCTCCTCTCCCTGCTCGCACAATATGGCGAGCGGGGAGAGACGTGACATGCTACTTATTTACGCCGTATACGCGCCGTGGATAATGCATGTCTATGGGGCCGGCCCCCTCCGCCCCCGTACACACGGCATACGCCCTGCAATTAAGCCGTGTGAACATAGCCTAAGATGCAGTAGTTTTAGAGCATTTAATGCTCAAATCTTATTCATGAGCAGGTGTTAGCCCCGCCCACCAAAAGGCTAGCACCACCCACCTGGCAGTTATTCACATGCTTCTATCTATTCAAAGTAATAGGTAATCAGTTGTGAGGTGGGTGGGGCTAGCCTCAGGTGGGCGGGGCATGAAAAAAACAGACTCTTTGTTTGACTCTTTTCTGGCTGAAAACTGCAGATTTGAGCATTAAATACTCGAAAACTGCAGCATCTTACAGAGTAAGGGGTACAGTGCTGGAAACAGCAGGTCTGACATTAGCTTGTGCTGTCCTCAGCAAGGGGGGCATAACCTATGTGACAGGTTCTCTTTGATACGGATGTCTTAGGAGTTGTTAGCCAGCTTTCCTAAAGTACTGCATGGGTTATCCCAAGCATTTAGGCAACTCACTGCAATCCTTGATAGGCAGAATGTCCAACATAAAAATGTTTAGTAGATGTAATTTCCTGTTGTACAACATTCATGACTTCAGGTCTGCAATCCTTATGATTGTATATGTGCTTAATAGAGCCGCAGAGCTCATTTCATGGAGGCTCCAATTACTTTCCTTCTAACCAGTCTCATCTTTTGCATCATCTCACATCTTTTTTTAATCTACATAAGCTGAAGTTGAGTTTCTGCAGCTCATGGATTTAATATAAATATTCCTATTATCCAGAGATCATTAAATGTACTATCAAGTTTATTGCCAGCAATTACAGTTTTGGCTTTTTTTTTTTTTTTTTTAAGTTATTGGTGAGTTTTTAATTTAAATGCTGGTTTACATGTGAAGCGTTATTCCACTTTATACCAGCTTACATACATTTTGCCATGGTCGGAGGTAGTCACTTGGCCACCTTGTTATATTGACTGGATTTTTTAAACATTTATTTCATTGTAATATGTAATGGCAACAGTTGAATAGAATTTTCCAATAAATGTTAATGTTTTTTGCCATGAAGAATAGAAACAGCTGTTTAACTGTGTGCAAATATTTTCTGCGAATTATACTCAGAATTCCAGACCAAGAAATGATGTGGCTTTCTGAAGCATACAGTGCAGAAAATGGTATTGTTCAATGTCATTACAGCATAAAGTTTGAAGAAAAAAAAAAACCACGGCACATTAATAAGCTTCTTCAAGAGGTATAGAATACAATATTTATTATTGAACAAACGGTAATAAATATTAGATACTATATCTCTTGAAGCACATATTGGTGTGCTGTGGTGTCTTTTCAACTATTGATTAAGTATCGGATACCCATTCAATGAGCACTCAAAGTTCCCTTTTGAGTGCACCACCACACTACATCATTACAGCATAAAGTGACACTGCACACGATCTATACATGCAGAACAAGAGAAGTAGCAGTATACAGTCATGGCCAAAAGTTTTGAGAATGACACAAATATTCTATTTTCACATGATCTGTTGCCCTCTGGTTTTTCTGTGTGTTTGTCAGATGTTTTTTTTTATCACATACAGAAATACAAGTGCAATCATATTATGATTAACAAAAGCTTTTATTGACAGTTAGAATGAGTTAATGCAGCAAGTCTATATTTGCAGTGTTGACCCTTCTTCTTCAGGACCTCTGCAAGTCTCCCTGGCATGCTCTCAATCAACTTCTGGAACAAATCCTGACTGATAGCAGTCCATTCTTGCACAATCAATGCTTGCATTTTGTCACAATTTGTTGGTTTTGTGTTTGTCCACCCGTCTCTTGATGATTGACCACAAGTTCTCAATGGGATTAAGATCTGGGGAGTTTCCAGGCCATGGACCCAAAATCTCTATGTTTTGTTCCCTGAGCCATTTAGTTATCACCTTTGCTTTATGGCAAGGTGCTCCATCATGCTGGAAAAGGCATTGTTGATCATCAAACTGCTCTTGGACGGTTGGGAGAAGTTACTCTTGGAGGACATTCTGGTACCATTCTTTATTCATGGATGTGTTTTTAGGCAAGACTGTTAGAGAGCCGATTCCCTTGGCTGAGAAGCAACCCCAGACATGAATAGTTTCTGGATGCTTTACAGTTGGCATGAGACAAGACTGGTGGTATCGCTCACCTTGTCTTGTCCGAACAAGCTGTTTTCCAGTAGATGTTCCAAACATTCGGAAAGGGGATTCATCAGAGAAAATGACTTTACCCCAGTCCTCAGCAGTCCACTCCCTGTACCTTTGGCAGAATATCAGTCTGTCCCTGGTGTTTTTTCTGGAGAGAAGTGGCTTCTTTGCTGCCCTCCTTCACACCAGGCCTTGCTCCATGAGTCTCCACCTCACAGTGCGTGCAGATGCACTCACACCTGCCTGCTGCCATTCCCGGGCAAGCTCTGCACTGCTGGTAGCCCGATTCCGAAGCTGAAACACTTTTAAGAGACGGTCCTGGTGCTTGCTGGTCTTTCTTGGGCGCCCTGGAGCCTTTTTTGGCAACAATGGAACCTCTCTCCTTGAATTCCTTGATGATGCGATAGATTGTTGACTGAGGTGCAATCTTTCTAGCTGCTTCAATCAGATTTGCTAACAGAAAAATTTAAGCAAAAAGGATACCTTATCTCTTTAATAAATGAGGCAAAAAATAAAGCAAATTTTCTTACTCAGAATCAATATTTAAATAAAGTAGGTCAGGAATTGGCTAAAGACGTGGAGGAAAACCATTTTAAATTTATTACCACCTTTTGTTCTCAACATCATGAGGTTCGAAATCTTTTGTACAAACACTGGGATATTTTTAAGTTAGACCCAGTTTTGTGTTCAGTTTTACCTGAGAGGCCCCAATTAATTTTTAGAACGGCACCCACCATCAAAAATAAGATTGCTCCTTCAAAATTAAAATGTCATAATATTAGGAGTAAAGAAAAAGTAGATACGGCAGTGGTTAAAAAAGTAGGTTATTTTTCTTGTGGTCACGCCTTGTGTAAATGCTGTGGGATGCTCACCAGTTCTGAATTTTTTTTTTCTTTTAGTACTGGTGAAATTTTTAATATTAAATCTTTTTTTGACATGTACATCATCGTTTGTAATTTATGTACTAACTTGTACATGCGGTATTCAATATGTAGGCAAGACCACTTTAAAACTATCAAGAAGATTAATTAACCACCGTTACAATGTTAGACATAAAAAACTGTTGCATAGCCTCTCCAGACATTTTGTGGAGAAGCATCCGGGAGTTGAACCGGTTTTCTATGTTCAGCCAATTGAGAGGGTGGATGGCGAGGATCCAGATCGCCTTAGGTAGTTGGCTAGTAGAGAATTTTACTGGTTATATAAGCTTCACACCATTATACCTTATGGGCTAAATGAAGTACAGGATACTATCAAATAGATTGTTAGAGTAGTGGTTAACATAGGGGACTTTGAAGTAGACAATGAGGGTTCAATTCCTGGGATCAGCATAATTTATTTTTGTACATGTTTTATATTTTAAATTGTATATTTATGAAAACGTATGTTATTTTTTATTGTTTGTATAATTTGTATATTCTTGGATATTACAGTATTTGTAATTGTATTGTAATGTTTTTAAACATATTTATGTTTTTATACCTGGTAACTCTGTTTTTTGTATTTGTCTAAATTTGTCATGTTATAACAGTTGTGTAAGGGTTAATTGTTCAATTAAGTCTCTGTCTCAATTGTGAACTGTTTAAAAGCCCTGTTATCTTCCTGTTTTATGTGCCTGAGGAAGCAGGGTAGAGTCCCGCGAAACGCGTAGCTTTCCTGTTTTATATTTACTTTAATAAACCAGCTTGATGCTTAAGTTGGCTTTTCTTTGAATTGTTTTTGCCCCTGAAAGCGCCACGGGAACTCCTAATTTCACTCGTGTTACGAGTGTCCTTCTTTCCTACTAAATCTTTCTAGCTGCGATACTCTTCCCTGTTAGGCCAGTTTTGTGCAGTGCAATGATGACTGCACGTGTTTCTTTAGAGATAACCATGGTTAACAGAAGAGAAACAATGATGCCAAGCACCAGCCTCCTTTTAAAGTGTCCAGTGGTGTGATTCTTACTTAATCATGACAGATTGATCTCCAGCCCTGTCCTCATCAACACCCACACCTGGGAGCAATCACTGAAACGATGTTAGCTGGTCCTTTTAAGGCAGGCCTGCAATGAAGTTGAAATGTGTTTTGGGGGAAAAAGTTCATTTTCTAGGCAACTATTGACTTTGCAATTAATTGCTGTTAAGTTGATCACTCGTTATAACATTCTGGAGTATATGTAAATTGCCATTATAAAACCTGATGCAGTAGACTTTGTAAAAATTAACATTTGTATCATTCTCAAAACTTTTGGCCATGACTGTACAGTGTCCATACATACAGAACAAAAAAGTGGGACTGTGCTGTGATTGTACATGCAGATTAGAGAAGTTGTACTGTGCAGTCTCCATACATACAGATATCACAGAAATAATATGGCCGCATCCCCTCGGCACAGGACTAATACCAGTCGGTTTATTCGACCGATATTTGTACTGTTTTCGGGCCGTGCACACGGCCACCCGGGGACGGCTTTTTTCTGGTTTGCAGAGAAAAGCCCTCCCCCTTCACTTAGACATGTTCATATTCCGTCCGAAAACCGGTCAAAAGAATGAACATGTTTTATGTTTTTCAAGCCGCTGGCGGTCTGAAAAACCACCAGATGGAAAACCCGTGCAGTGGGGACCGCTGTGCGGGTTATCCATAGAGGTCCATTTTAAAGTTTGTCAGCCAGTTTGCAGACGGTTTTCAAAACCAAAAAACGTCTGAATAACTGGTTGCAAACCCGTGCCGTGGGGACAAACCCTAATAGTAGTGTATCAGGGATACAAAAATACAGAGTCACAGAAAAGCAGCAAATATCCGTTAAAGTATAACTTTTAATGAAAGTGTTATAAAAGCCCCTATCATTAACTGTACAAATAAATGGGTCAAGAATTATGTCTCTCACCCAAATGACGTCCAAAAAGATTCACAGATGGAAAGGCTACTTACCCAGTTGTATGCTGACAATAGATGATGATAAAGGGAAGATGATTACCAACCCGTAAGAGCTATATACCGGCTGGAGGAAAAAAAGTGTTTTCTAGCCCTATCAACAAGCCCTGGTAATCGCCCAACCCGAAAAGGGCACCCCCATAAAGTAGCTATAGAGCACCTTGCAGAGTCCCTATGAAACAAAGTTACCCAGTAAAGGTACCCAGACACATTTCCACCGCTCAGTTTCATCAGTGGGTAGATAAAGAAAAATAAAATAAGAATAAACAAACACAGGAATGTGTGATTCTTGAGTGAGGATGTATGACCCTACATATGGTGTTTATGGGCCGGTTTAAATAGTGGGCAGAACAGAAAGGGTCCACTCAAATGGG
Source organism: Phyllomedusa bahiana (assembly GCA_025379985.1). Classification (NCBI taxonomy): domain Eukaryota; kingdom Metazoa; phylum Chordata; class Amphibia; order Anura; family Hylidae; genus Phyllomedusa; species Phyllomedusa bahiana. The sequence goes on along the minus strand of JAODAL010006415.1, from coordinate 41,008 downwards.
CGGACTCCTAAGCTGGAAGTAGCCAGGTAAATATTACCCAAATGCCAGACAATATCTTAAATACCATCCCAATATTAAGGAAAAATACCATCCTCAATAAAATACTTATGACCATGTTCAAAAAAGCATAATACCTATATGTGTCCAGCAATGTCAGCACTGTCCAGCTGTTGTCAGCATACAGCTGGGTAAGTGGCCTTTCCATCTGTGAATCCTTTTGGATATCATTTGGATGCGTTATGTTATTCTTGACCCATTTATTTTTGTAGTTAATGATAGGGGGTTTTATGTAATTTCCATTAATAGTTATATTTTCAGGGATATTTGCTCCATTTATGTGACTCTCAATACATATAGAACAATATAAACTGAATTGTTTCTATGACTGTACATACAGAATCAGTGAAATGGTAGTGTGCACTGTCCATACATACAGAACAAGAGAAGTGGAACTGTGCTGTGACTGTACCTGCAGAATAAGAGCAGATACTGAGAATTACCGAACAAGAGAAGTACTTTTGTGCAGTTTCTATACTTACAGTTTAGGAGCAGGTACTGAGCATTACACCCAGCAAACAGAGCAAGAAATAGTACTGTGCAGTGTCTGTATATAAAGAATACGAGCAGATACTGAGAATGACACCCAAGTGGTACTGTGCAGTATCTATCGATCGATCGATCGATCTATGATCAAGTGGTTGTCTCACTCTATTGATTCATCTTACCTCAGTCTTGTTTTTTTTGTTTTATTTTGAAATCAGGGGCATGTTTACTGGCTTCTACTAGGCTGCAGTAGAAGCCAGGTCTGTAGCTATAGCAACCAGTGCTGGCAGCCTATCATGAGAGATTGAACAGGTCTGTAGCTATAGCGACCTGAGGAGCTGATGCAGCCCATACAAGAGGAGATATCTCAGAATAGGTAGGATACTGTTAATGGACATATATTGCAGTGACTTGTTTTTGCAAGATCTTCAACATAAAAAGCAATCGTAGTGAGACAACCCCTTTAAGAGCACAGTACTGCTTCTCTCGTTCTGTATATTGGGTGTCATTTTCTGTGTCTACTCAGAGAATAAGAGCAGATAGCGGCTGCCATAAAGAATGAGAGCTGATGGGGTGGCGAGTTCATGCACACAGAATAAGAACACAGTTAACTGTATAGAACACCGGACCGTAGTAATAGTACTGTGTGGTTTATTACAGAAGAGCAGACATTCTTCAGGCCGATGCGGAGGATGACTTTTTTTGCAGATCGCATTTGAATTATTAGAATACGGTCATTTTTTAGGCGTAACATTATCACACCTGCTGCCATTGATGTTCTGCCTCTTCCCTCGATTTCATCTCACAGTCTTGAGGTTTCTTCTTTCATTTGTCAGCGGCCAGGACTACATGCCTTCACCGTGGAAGTGTGAGAATGTGTTTGACATTCACAATGACCAACTTCATCAAAATGCAAACCGTGTGTACATAGAAATGTTATCTGCTGCTGCAATGGTGAAATCCATCATAAATGATCGTCGTGTATTTCTGCTCTGAACCTGGACCAATTTTCTGCTAGGACATTTTATTCCTTACTGATTGCTCTTTCACATTGAAATACTTATGCTGCTGATTACAAGCTCCTCTCTAGGTGCCCCAGACTTTACACTTCCTTCTGAGGCCAGTATGCTCTGAGTGCTAGTAACTGCCGGCTGTGAGAAGTTGCCTAATATTTTGTCTTCCTACACCTTCATTGGGTTATATCATTTATTCCATATTTATTCTAATTCATTTCTGTGCCCCCAACAAAATCCTCTTCTGTCAAGTTGGTAAAAATTCAATTAATCTTTTGCTGATAATGGTGGGTGTAAACCATTTTGGCCATCAGTACAGCTACCACAGTGGTTATCTCTTAGCATTCCCCATAAACTTTAAAATGGCTGTAAAGTGCTTGTTTAGCTGTCAGCTATTACTACCAATTTCCCAATGACCATGCACACTCAGCTGGGCCAAGTGTACATGTTTTTCATTGGTAATAAGCTCCTATCAGGAAGCTCTGACTGTGCTTATTTCCCATGAGGACAAACAATTGTGTATGTTAACCCTACAATGCATGCATTTTTATTTTCTTGCAAAAAAAATGCCAATGCAGCCAATCACACGGAAATTAATACATTCCATAATTAGAATAATTGAAGAGAGAGCTCACTGCATAGTGGTGCCATCTCATGTACATTTGAACAAAACATTGCACTTTGAATTATATCTATCCAAAATTCTTATACAGCATGTATTGTAGGGATAAAATCCAAGAGGGCCAATTATTCTTTCCCAGTGGCATTTACCGAATGTCCTTGATTATCTCCATTCTTAAATGGAAAATCTAAGAACCTTTTTCTGCTGCTGTGTTTTTTTTTTTTTGTTTTTTTATTGGAATTTTGGCAAACAAGGGACACCTGTAATCTCTTATTGTACATTGATGGTTCCTCCACTGGCAAAATATAAAATATATCAAGTATGTGTATATACCGTATATATATATATATATATATATATATATATATATATATATATATATCTATATCTTGAGGTGTAGGGCTCTCATTGGCTGCTAAAATCACATGATCATGTTATATATATTTCACTGTATTGCCTTTTGAACGCCATTTTCAGCTCACTCTCTGTACTGTACAGACTGCTCTTAGTTAGATTAGCATTTTCCTCCCCCCAGACATCAATAGTTTTGTATTTCTGACTGCATCTTTCCCACCCCCAGAAGCTGTTATTTGGCGACATTTGCAGGCTCACATAATGCCTAACTCTCATATACATGGATATATATTATACAGAGTGCTTGGAATTGCTAAATCATACTCAGTGCCCAAAAGTTCTGTATTTGCAGTTTTGGGGGTTCAGTAATTGTATAGCACACCATCTCCAAATCTCCTATGTGTCAAAGGGGCTTTTGGGCCCATTCAGGATGCAGGGCCCCGTAGCAGCTGCTACTTCTGCACCTCCTATAGCTACGCCCCTGCTTGCAAGCTGTACTCATCCTTTCAGTTAGCCATTGAAAGGCATTAAGTATTTTAGCCTCTCAAATTTTTTCTGTCACTCTTTTGTTCCATGTATCCAGTTATTTTTTTTCTTCAGTAAGGCCATGTTCACACGGCGTAATTACGCCCCTCAATTACGCCGTGTGGACGGGGGCAGGAGCGGGGGGCCGGCACCTCGCTGGCCCATAGACTATCATTACTAGCCATGTCACTTATCTCCCCCCGCGGCGGATTCTCCGAGTGGGGAGAGGAGCCGTAATCCATAGTTCTCTATGAGAACTGTGGATTACCGTAATGACTGGGACGTATTTCAGCCCGTAAGTCGCGCAGTACGCTGCGAATTACGGGCTAAAATACGTGCCCAAATAAGCCGTGTGAACATGGTCTAAGTTGTTCCATGTATCCAGTTTACTGTTATGGATGGTAATTACAGCTTCTCTTCACCTGTATAGGTATAAAAATTAATCAGAACATCTTCTCCCATAGACTTGAATGGGGTTCAATGTTCAAATAAAACTTCGAACCGAACTCACATAAGTTCGAGGTTGTAATCGAACTAGAAGTTTTTACTGTTCGCTCAACACCATCATTAATACTTGTGATCTGTAATGTTGCTTTATGACGTGTTGTTTCTGAATGCTTTTTGTTTAATCCTACAGTACAGTCTTTTGCCTTTCATATGCAATTTTACTATTGCTTTGATCTTCTTTTTCAGTTTTCTTATAAATTCCACTTGTAAATGGAAAATTGTTTGAATAACAAATGTTTGTTAGCAGCCTCAATTGGAGAAAGCATACAAAAAATACATTCCGCATGCTGTGTTTAATCTGACTTAATGAAGAAAAGTGCACATGGCTTCCAGGATCTCATTGGAAAATGCCTGGAACGCAGCTTAGCGTTTTCAGTTGTCACGGATGACAGCAGAAGGGCTTTGAGCACCACGGCCACACTCTCTGTAAGCTTGGCCCCGGAGTTGGAGACAGAGAATTAACTGGATGCACATCAGTCAGTAGCAGATTATAAATGATAAAAAAAGACTGTGTCAGTAACAGAGCTTAATAATGAAAACACTCTATAGTTATTTCCATCCCATTCCCCGTCTTTTCTGTTTTCTAGCAATTTGCATTTAGCCAGATTATTAGCCTCTTTTGGGTGAAAATGCTGTGAATTTCACTTGCAGACTTAATCGGTTGTTTACTGTTGGTCAGCCTGGAGAAGGCCTTATGTGTTCTGGGGAGTCACTGCTGCTTGTCTGTGTTACTGAGACTGTAGCCGTGCATCAGTCTAGTGGTGAGTTTTAGCAGCTCACTGTTGGCTGTGACAAATCTGGTCAGGAGATGGACTTGTGTCTGCTGAGAGGTTTTGGCAGCTCTCTGTTGGCTGTGATGCATCTGGTCAGCCTGGGCGTGGGCCTGGATCTGCTGAGAGGTTTTGACAGCTCAGACAGAAGCCATGCGATTTGGTGAGAAAGCCTTTTGTCCATGTGTAGGGTTTCTTTGTGGTGGCATGACTGTACTGAAAGGGATTTAATTTATGAAAATGCTCAAATTCATTATAGGTACATTCCTGTTCTTGTAGAGTTTTATTTTTAGCAGATATGTCGAAAATGGTGGGTTATAGAGAACTAAAACCAGGCATAAAAGCTTCCGGAGTGTATAATGTGCCATACTTGGTGCAGATTGGTTCAGTCACTTGGCTCTACGTAAAGAACTGACACTGTTCATAGCGAGTTCCAATTTTTTTTTGTGAACTTGTCAATCAGAGGGTAGGTACTAGAGAGCCAAAAACTGATCTAAAACCCTCCAAAGAAAAAATGAGTCTTGTGGCCATTCTTGAGTTAAAAGGGTATTATAATCTCATAAAGGGATCTCTCACAACTGATAGATTTAGGATATGCCTTCACTTCATTATTGCTGGAAGTTTTACCTATCGGACTCGCACAGATCCTGAAAATGGTTTATCGCTGCTTTTGCTGTTTTTCCCTACACACCAGTGTCTTAGCCACCTGATGTGCAAGGAACTCTCGATACTAAACCAGCACTGTGAGCTTATTATTTTCATGAGCTATGTGGGGCCAAGCGATGGCATTAACTAGCAATATGTCATAGTTACATAGTTTGTAAGGCCGAAAAAAAAGACAAGACGTCCATCCAGTTCAGCCTTTTGTGCTAAAGTGTTGATCCAGAGGAAGGCAAAAAACCCCAATGAGGCAGGAGCCAATTGTCCTCATTTTAGGGAAAAAAATTCCTTCCCGACTCCAATCTGGCAATCGGAATAATCCCTGGATCAAGGACCCTACTCCAGAATCTAGTCATTATAATAACATGTTATATTGTTACACTCCAGAAATGCATCCAAACGCTTTTTGAACTCTGTTATTGAATTCACCATGACAAGTTCCTCTGACAGCAAGTTTCACAGTCTCACTGCTCTAACAGTAAAGAATCCCTTTCTATGTTTATGTAGAAACTTTTTTTCCTCAAGATGTAGATCATGCCCCCTTGTTCTAGATACAGTCCTGGGTATAAATACATCTTGAGAGATCTCTATATTGACCTTTAATATATTTATACATATTTATTATGTCCCACTGAAGCCATCTTTTCTGTAAATTAAATAAACCTAATCTTGCTAATCTTTCTGGGTATTGCAGTCCACTCAGTCCTTTTATTTTTTTTTTTGCCTGCCTTTGTACCTGTTCAAGCTCTACAATGTCTTTCCTGTGCATGAGTGCCCAAAACAGTACACAATATTTCATGTGTGGTCTAATCAGTGACTTATATAATGGGAGAATAATGTTTTCATCATGTGCATCTATGCCCCTTTTAATACACCTCAATAATCCTATTTGCCTTGGCAGCTGCTGCCTGACACTGGCTAGTACAATTAAGTTTACTGTCCACCAGGATTCCCAAGTCCTTCTCCATGTCACTTTTATCCAGCGTTTTTTCATTTAACATGTAGTCATGTAATGGATGTTTCTTCCCCATGTGCATAACCTTGCATTTATCTGCGTTAAACCTCATCTGTCATTTCTCTGCCCAGGCCTCCAACTTATCAAGATCCATTTGTATTAACACATTATCCTCTCTTGTGTTGATTACTTTACAGAGCTTAGTATCATCTGCAAAGATCGACATTCTACTGTGCAATACCTGTGTAAGATCATTAATGAAAATATTAAAGAGGATAGGGCCCAATACTGAGCCCTGTGGTACCCCACTAGTAACAGGGATCCAGTCTGAGTACGTACTGTTAATTACCACCCTTTGTTTTCTATCAGTGAGCCAGTTATGAGCTAGATATATGACATCCAGTGCCTCACCCCGATCCAGTCTAGCACTGACTTCCTCATAGAAGCTGATGAGATTAGTCTGACAGGACCGATCCTTCATGAACCCGTGCTGGAACGGCGTTATACATTTATTTTCAGTGAGATACTCCAGGATAGCATCTCTGAGAAAACCTTCAAACATTTTACCCACAACAGAGGTTAAACTTACTGGCCTATAGTTTCCAGGATCACTTTTTACCCCTTTTTGAATATTGGCACCACATTTGCTATGCGCCAATCCTTTAGGACATACCCCGTTATTAGACATTCCATAAATATTAAGAATAGGGGCCTATCTGTGTATACCATCAGGACCTGGGGATTTGTCTCTTTAAATCTTCTTAAGACGGAGCTGCACTTGTTCCTGGGTTAGACAAGAAACATTTAAGTTGGAGCTTACCTCATCCCTCTGCTCATCAACAGAAAGGTCATCCTCCTCGGTAAATACAGTGGAGAAAAAATTGTTTAATAGGATTGCTTTTTTCTCATTGCCCTCTATACTTTTCAAAGGGCCAACATTTTCTGTTTTAATCTTCATGACTTATTAATATGTGAAACTCTTTAAAGGGGTTGTGCTACCTAAGGCATGTATCACTTATCCTTAGTATAGGTGATAAATGTCTGATCGATACGATTTCTTTGCTGGGATACCCACTAATCGCAAACTACCCTGAGTCTACCATAGCTTTCTTCATACAAATTCTATGAGACCAATGGAGATACCCTGGCACTGTACAATGTCCGACCACTGCATGCTTAGGTGGAGATCCCAGTGTTGGGATCTCTAGTGATCAGACATTTATCACCTATCCTGTGGATAGGTGGTTATGGTCTATAATGGCACAACCCTTTCAAGAACTGTCCATACATATTGGATCTCTACTGTATAAAGTGTCGACCACAGCAACAAGTCTGACATGTTTTTTTTTTTTATTGAGTTCATGCACTCAGCTGTGGTAGCAGGAGACATAAATACCTCTCTATATCCTTTGTTAAACTGTGGTTGTTGGGGAGGACATCAATTCCTTGGTGTCCTAGTGGTGGTCCTAATACATAGATGCCTGTAAGAAGCGATTGTATTCTCTGCTACTGTTCTCCTTTAGCTTTGAAAACTTCCAGCCTGTAGATATGAATTCATTTTCATCAGAAACCTTGGATTCTCAGATGACGTCTGAATTCTCCCCACAAAGTGCTCGCCATTTTGGAACGTTTAAACAGTAATAAAAAACAATTCTGTAAAGCCGGTGGAAGTTGTCTTTCTCAAATAAATCTCTAATCCTCTCACAAATCAGTCAAAAGGTATTATTTAATTGCTCCAGAGACTAGGTTTATTTTTCTAAGCCAGGAACGAACTGTTTTAATAATATTAATGGGAATACGGCGTCTCAGTAATACAGCTACGAGGAACGTTCGTACTCGCTGCCGGTTCTGAATAGCACCTTGATTTGTAATGAAAATAAACTTTCTAACTTCAATAATAAAACACCTTGATTCCTAGAATATTTTTCAAGCCTTCGTCTGGATTTTTACTTGGTGATTGATAAAGAATTTGCAAAGATAAGTGGTGAAAATTCTCCTAAACATTTCCTATTTCATTTCCTATTAAATAGTCTGTAGACTGAACTCTCATTGTGAACCAATTTATTTGCATTAATCTTCCACTAAGACTATGGCGCTGCTCTATTTAACCCTTTTAGTCTTTTATTTTTGTTTTGGTTCACCAGGTAACGAAATATCTTTATCTTTCTTTATTTAAATTGGTTGACTCACTATAGACATTGGTGGCATAGTGATTTGTCATCAATGTGTGATAGGTGCAGGTCCCACCTCTGAGATCTGCACCTATCTTGAGAACAAGCTTGACTTTACTCAGAACTCCCATTTATTTCCGTTTAAAAAAAAAAAAAAGAGGTTTTGGGGATCGTTCTCAAGATAGGTGGGACCTGCACCTATCACACATTAATGGCATATGCCATAGATATTAATGGAATACCCCTTTAATTTTATCTGAGAATTTCCACCCAAAATGTATATAAAAAAGTAAGAACAACCATCAAAGCTTAAGAATTATGTTTTTCATAGATACTGACATTATTCTGTTTTGTTGCCATTTTTACCAAAGTGACAACGAGAAATTAAGCTTTATTAACCCTGCCCAATTTTTGGCAGCGCTGAGGAGTTGTGCTTTTAATGCCTCCACCATGTTTTTTTTTTTTTTTTAAAAAAAGCTGCACTTATTAAAAGTCATAAGTTCCTCAGCAGGCTTGTCGTCACCGATGGTGTGAAAAAACATACTTGCCAACTTTTCGAAGTGGCCTTCAGGGAGATTTTGAATTACAGTTGCCGCCTTGATGGTTTGAGTGGGCCACACCCCCTGTTATACATGACATGCCCTCTTTTGCACAAAGCCACACCCTCTTTTCACATCTTTGTAACAGCTTTGGAGGAAAGCTGATAAGCTTTACTGGACATATGGATCTCCTAACGAGCATCCAAGCTGGGTAACAGCATATCAATCAGCTTTCCTTCGGAGCCCAGCTTCAATGTGGTCCCTATGGACCAAGTGATGTCAAGGCAGCATCTCATGATGCTTTACCCTGGTACCACCACTATGTAAAGAGCAACCCACAGCTAGTGAGAAAAAAAAATGTCCTTTGATGTACAAAGTGGTATAGTTGCCGTATAGCCTTAGGCTAAAACTGACCAAATATTGTCCACTTGTGAATATGTTTGGACCCTTTTCATATATACTGCACTACAGTGCATATAGTGTATATAGTGCACGGCACGTTTTTGGAGCGTTTTTCGGCATAGTTTTTGCCCTGGCTATTTATTTGTATGGGTGGAAGCCTCGTCCAAAATGTCAACGAAAACCTCTTCTGAAGTAGCGTGTTTCAGAGGGGGGTTTGATGCTGTTTTTGTGCGCTGAAAAATCAGCGTCCAAATAAGCCGTGTGAACATCCCGTAATAGGCATGTCCAAGAGTGTATTCTAAAAGTTACCAGTACTTGATATGGCCGGTGGCAAACCTACCAGAGCAGGAGATTTACCAACTCTTCATGGAGACCGGGAGGTCTCCCCCTTTTCAGAGAGTCTCCCTGATGATCAGGGAGAGTTGGTATGTATGGAAAAACCAAAAACTACAGCTAAAACTTAACTTTTATTATATATACTTAAACCAATATAATATGATTTATAGAAACATATGTATAATGACAAATTGCTTCAATAGAAATATCCATGATAATTCATCATAAACCAGAGAGGTTAATCTATACACCATTATTCCAATTTATATATTGTAAAAACAGTATACTCGCGTGACTGGGTTGAATACACACTGTTAAGTAGTTGTAAAAAAGCAAACATAGAAGATATTTTCTCTATGTACACCTACCGGTCCCTATTACACCCTACCTAACAGGCGGGGGCTCTGTCCCAAAAGGGACAACTCTACCTCTCGGTGGCTACCCCCTGACTTAAACTATAGTCGGCAGATATAAAGACACAAATAAATTACTGCATCGTCTGGACCAAAACACCCGCGCATTTCCCCGTTGTTGATACGGTTCTTCAGGGGAAGAAAAATATCCAAATATCTCCAAGCAGCAAATTATAAACACAAAAATATGAATATTGATATTCACTGTTAAAAAGTCGCTATGATCAGCGAGAAATCGGACATCTCTATGGGCCCATATAGATGAAAAAACGTGGGCCCATAGAGATTGATCGCTGATCCCGATTGTGTTGCCGTATCTGACACAGAATTCGCATTTACTTCCATGTCAAAATATTAATAGACTGTACAAATGAAAGGGCAGGGAGGAGAGAAGAGTATATTATTATGTACTGTTCTATGGACACATGGAAGGTTGATTGTACTTTAATTGCAAACCTTTCAAGTATTAATTTTCAAAAATAGCAGAAATAACTGTACAGATAAAAAAAATACTGTGGATCTATAGCTCTAATCGCATAATCTGAAATTCTTAAAGGGGTTGTCTCACTATTTGATTCATCTTAACTCAGTCCTGTTTTCTTGGTTTCATTTTGAATTCAGGGCCGTGTTTATTGGCTTCTACTAGGCTGCAGTAGAAGCCAGGTCTGCAGCTATAGCAACCAGTGCTGGCAGCCTATCAGGAGAGATCAAACAGGTCTGTAGCTATAGCAACCAGTGCTGGCAGCCTATCAGGAGAGATCAAACAGGTCTGTAGCTATAGTGACCTAAAGAGCTGATGCAGCCCATACAAAAGGGGATATCTCAGAATCGGTAGGACACTGTTAATGGACACATATTGCAAAGTGACTTGTTTTTGCAAGATCTTTAACATAAAAAACAATCCTTGTAGTGAGACAACCCCTTTAAATACAAGGACTTAAGTTCTGCATAACATCACTCCACTTCATGGAGAAAAACATTTTAGAAAACTGTGGAAAACAAGTGATTTCTTAGCTACAATTTTCTTCAAGAGAAAGTTTTAGCAATTACGGATGAAAGTGTCTTTTTGTTGTGGTAAACCCAGTCACACTCGAGACATGCAGACGAACAAGATGTCTCGAGGGCGATAAGTAGATGTAATTTGCGCACTTTCTCATTTGTTCACCCGTGCAGGCCACTCTTGACAGCTGTGCCGTCTCGTACTCATTATCTCTTCTTATTGTTCCAAATAGATTTTTGTTATCCTGCGTCTCTCCCTTTGATGTGAGAACAGGCAATATTGTCCAATATGGAGAGCAGTTCACAGAAAGATCTTATTACGCTATCAGAGGAATTCCGCTGGGCTTATATTACATGTCTACATAAATAACTTTCCTCAATTAATCATGATTACTGTTATTATACAATACCTTGAAAAAACATACCAGAAGTCTTTGTAATGCATGACTTTGTGACAGAGCCCAGAGTCGGTGCACTGAAGGGTGCTGTGTATGTATATTATAATAATACTCTAGACCACACTCATTAATATGAACAGATATGTTATCTGATGGCTTTGTACACCTAGGAATTTGTAGTCTTAATGACTGACAGAGTACACATGTAAATTCCTTTTTTATTTTTTTACATTTTTTTTTTGTAGCATCCTGCCTCAGTAATGTGATTGTAAGCTAGGAATCTTTAAAACTACATTTCCTGTTTATTTTTGATGGGAAGGCTCCTGGTGTACAGTCGTTTTTTTACGTTGGGAGCCTATGTGTGGCAAATGCCACTATATTTCATCCGCCAGAGGTATCCATTGAATAATTGTTACATAGTACGGTTGAAAAAAGACACATGTCCATCAAGTTCAACCAAGGGTGGGGAAAATTTGGTTAAAGGTGGGAGACAAGGAATTCAAGCCCAGCCTCCCCACTGGTGAAGGTCCTGAAACCCACAAGGCAAGAACCAATCTGTTCCAGGGAAGACCCCATATCTGACCCCAGAGCCGCCACCAGACAGAATCCAGAATTTTACATAGCTACGTACGCATTAATATTCCTTAATTTCAGGTAGTTATCTAAGCCTTTCTTGAAACTCTCTACTGTTCCTGCTGTGACCAGCTCCTCAGGCGGCTATTCCACAGATTTACAGTTCTTACAATGAAGAAAGCTTTTCTTCTCTGGAGATTGAATCCTTTTTTCTCTAGCAGAGGGGAATGTCCCCTTGTCTTTTGAGGGGGCTTTACATGAAATAATTTTTCACCATACTTTTTGTAAGGGACCATTTTTTTAAATTATTCATGTCCCCCCGAAGCTGTCTTTTCTCAAGACTTAACCCCTTAAGGACCCTGGACGTATGAGTATGTCCCACGGTCCATAAGGGGCTTTGCAGGGGGATCGCACAGCCGGCGGGTTTTAGTGGCTAATCGCCGCTAACACCCAGCCGTTAGAGTGCGAATGGGCAGCATCGCCCGCCCGCGCTGTTTAATCCTTCAGATGCTGCGGCGTCTGAATGAATTAAGATCGGTGCCCCGCACTGATCTTGAGGGTGATCAGCACCGCTGCAGCATAGCTGCAGCGATCCGACCTCCGGACATGGCAGCGGGGAGCCTTGGTAAGGCTCCTGTCACTTCCATGTCCTGGTTTGCCCCACTTCCGTCCACAGACAGGAAGTGGGGAAACCGCCATCTTGTTACAGTCTAATGCATTGCCTATGCAATGCATTATACTGTATTGACAATCGCGCCACCTAGTGGTCAAGCACCATAGGTGGCCTCAATTTTAAAGTAAAAATAAATAAAGTTTTACAGTACAAAAAAAGTATTAAAAGTTCAAATCACCCCTTTTCCCCATTTTACAAATAAAAACAATAAAATAATAAAAAAAGTTACACATATTTGGTATCGCGCGTCCGAAAAAGTCCGATCTATAAAAATATAACATCATTTATCCCGTACGCTGAACACCGTAGAAGAAAAAAAATTCCAAACGCCTAAATTGCGTTTTTTGGTCATTTTACGTCACTTAAAAAATGGAATAAAAGTGATCAAAAAAGTTGCATGCATTCCAAACTGCTAGCAATAAAAATACACTTCGGGCCGCAAAAAATGCACCCTCACTGACGTCCGTAGGTGTTAGTACAAAAAAGTTATTGGTCGCACAAACTAGCGCCGTGGCGCAAATTTAAAAAATAGAAAAAGTTTGGAATTTTTTTACGGTACCAAAACATAATGGAAACTCTACATGTTTGGTATTGCCGGATGCGTATCAACCTGTAGAATACAGATAACACATTGTATTGACCAAAGATTGAACGCCGTAAAAGCAAAACCCCGCAAACATGGCGAAAATACGTTCTTTTTCACAATTTGTCCCACTTGGAATTCTTTTGCGGTTTCCCAGTATATTCTATAGTACAGTGAATAACACCATTAAAAACTACATCTTGTCCCGCAAAATATAAGCCCTCATGTGTCTATGTAGGTGGAAAAATAAAAAAGTTATGGCTCTGGGAAGGCGAGGAGGGAAAAACAAACGTGTCAACAACAAAAAATGCCGGGTCCTTAAGGGGTTAATGGGGCAGATTTATTAAGGCAGTTTTGCCAGAATTCTGGCTCAATTTGCACCAAAACATGCTTTTTGCCACATGTACTATGTGTTTTAGACAGTTTCAAAAGCTTCTCGCCTCGACCGACAAAGGAAGCGTGGCTTCGTAAAAAGGGAGTGGTTTTGTGGGAAAGGGGCGTGGCTTAAATGCGACAAAACAAATGCGCCAGAATATGCGACCAAATTCTGGCGTAAAAGTAAGCCAACTTAAAGATGGTACAAACTTAGAGTAGACAGTTCTAACCTGAGCCAGATTTATCAACAATGTGATAACTGTGGCGCATTGTAAGACAGTCTAGTCTAACTTTAACTGTCTAAAAGAAAGACACTATTGGTAAATCTGCCACAATAAGTTAAATTCTACAGACCTATCCTCATAACTAAGATGCTCCATTCCCCTTATAAGTTTGGTTGCCCGTCTTTGCATTTTCGCTAGCTCCATTACATCTTTTACATATGTTGGGGAGTTTCCAACATATATCTGTGTCACACACTGCAAGACTCTGTGTGAAAAGGAACCTAGAAACTTGTGCCTTTATAATCTAGTGCACAGGTCATTGGCGCAGTCTGTGGCCTAGTTCATTTATGGCTTTCCAAATCTTAGAATAGATTGTACATACGGGTCCTATACTAGAGAGAAATCTTTGTCACAGTAAGAAGCTTTGAAACATGAAAAGTTGAATTTTACATGCTACTTTGCAGATTTTTCAATATTCTTCTGGGTTGGAAGAATATCCTCTAAGGCTGAGGTTCTCAACCTTTTTCCTGCCATGAACTTCCAACTCCCATCCTATTTTGGTGGGAACCCCAAAGGTTGGTAATCTAACATTCAGTAGCATTGTACCCAATGAAAAGTGCTTACTAGATAAACATTTATAGCAAACTACAAACAATACAGAAATAATGAATTATCTGAAATTACAACAGTTTCTATGAACTACAACGTCGTTCAGTTCAGTGCAACGGCAGTACCTATGTAACCACTGTGTGGTTCAATGCAGACAAACAACACGTATCTCATCTTCATTGTTCAGTATTACTCTGTGTTTTGTATTTTCATCGCAGCAACAGCAGAAAATGCTTTTTACACAAATACGTTGTTGCAAATGGCAACAAAATGTGAATCCCAACAACAACCCCAACCCTAACCCCATTTCTAACTCCAACATTAACTCCAACCCCAAACCCCAGTTCAGAAACTCTGTCGCTTATTCCGTCAGGAATGACGAAAAAATTGCTATTTTTTTCAGTCTTAACAATGGACATGAACCCAACGGACCCATTGTAAATAATAGGGTTCGTCGACTGCCGCCGTGGTTGTCCATTGTGAAATGGATCTCTATGCGTCCATTTTCACCTCTGCGTCAGAGGTTCCTCATTTAGAAATTCAACACCCCTCGATAAATTATCTTTTGTCATGAAGATGGATTGGATTGAGGCCTCGCTCAAAAAAGAATTGTACACTAAAAAGTTTTTTGAAACATGGGGCAGTTTTATTTCCTTGCTGCCAGCGAGAATTCAACAAGCTATAAGGGACTGTTTCGGTCTTACAACCTGGTACCTACAGCAGATATTGCTAGGAGATCCGCCCATGTAGGATGATCTGATGGGTCTACATGAGGGATCCTGGGGGTCGCGCGCCGCACACATTCGCTTGCTAATATAAAATTTGTTGAAAAAGCGTCAGAAAGCTGTAAATAGCTCGCTCACTGCAAGTAGAAATGTTTACATGCTTTAATGTATACATGTGCATCTTAATGTATATACTGCTCCAACACTCGAACCAATAACATGTAGAGTTCATACGAATGCATGCAATAGGACATCATTGTTGTATAAACACACTTTATTAAGAGTATTACCAAATTGCAGTGGGTATGATGTGGCAAATGGAGTACGAGACGTGAAGACATGACACACCAACACTGAAAGAATGGGAGCACATTTATTGTTATGATAATTGTTCTTAAGTTTTTATGTGAGGAGAAGGGAGAAAGGAAGGAAAGGAAAAAAGGATAACAAACATTTCTAGAATGCACATCTGTGACTTTTTGAACTTTTACTTTTATGTTACATCCATCAGAGAGGGCTGTGGGCTTCTCAGACTGCTTTGTTCCTCTGTTGATGTTCAATAACACATTTAAAGGGAACCTGTCACATAGGTTGTGCCCCCCTTGCTGAGGACAGCACAAGCTAGTGTCAGACCTGCTGTTCCCAGCACTGTGCCCCTTATTCTGTAAGATGCAGGAGTTTTAGAGCATTTACCCCTTAAATCTTATTCATGAGCAGGTGTTAGCTCCACCCACCAAAGGCTAGCCCCGCCCACTGACAGTTATTCAGATGTTTCTACCTATTCAAAGTAATAGGTTTATCAGTTGAGGTAGGCGGGGCTAGCCTCCGATTGGCCGGGTTTGAAAAAAACTGACACTCTGAAGGACTCTTCGAATGACTCTTTTCTGGCTGAAAACTGCAGATTTGAGCATTAAATACACGAAAACTACAGCATCTTACAGAATAAGGGACACAGCGCTGGAAACAGCAGGTCTGACACTAGCTTTTTCTGTCCTCAGCAAGGAGGGCAAAAACTATGTGACAGGTTCTCTTTAAAAGAACATACAAAAGCAGAAAATGAGGAAGGAGACACAAGAGACACGCTGAAAGACCTGAAAGATAGACTTTTATTGTTAATTAGTTTTTCTTCACATTTGTGTTTGTGATTTGTTAAAAAGGGATATTTCCATATATGATTACACAACCATTGTTATTTGTAACCGTGAATGATTGACTGGTCAAATGTTGTAAATTAATGATAACATCTGGAAATGTCCAATAAAACACATTTAAAAGAAATTCAACACCAAATCTTATAAACCTTTATATCAAAGAGCTTAGCTTCTCTTCTCTCATATGCTGCTCTCAGGTTAGCATCAACCACCTGATAGGTTCCCTTTAAATCTCGTGAAGCCCCCTTTAATTACATCTAAATTAATGAAGGAAACTGACTAATATACATGGATACTTGACTGTCTTATTTTTAGATGTCTTGGGTTCAGGCCCTGTGTGTGCATGTAGCATGGGTGATTTTTAAAATGTAATCAGTGAAGTCCAGCAGTGCATAATGTTCAGTAGTGTTTGTGGCTATCCTGAAATAAACTTTGTTTAATTGACATATACATTAGCACATGGTAAAGAGATTATGTCCAGCCCTCCGGTTTATTAATCATAGAATTTCCCTGTGACATCGGCAGATTTCTTGGATGAGTTTAACTTTCTCCACCTGACTTGTTCCATGTCAATTTTTTTTATCCGTCTCGTTAAAAGGATCTTGTTGCAGATTACGTCCCAGCAATGCATACAGACCATAGGCTGTCACTGCTTAGGAGCAGACGGGGAGCTTGTTTGGGTGTAACTAAGGAAGTTCTGCGGACTCTCAGCGGTGCCGTAAGACAAGCTGTTGCTGCACCAGCTTCCAAACAGAGCTGTCTATTTGTTTTTAATAAATGTTTAGTTGTATCTGTAAGAACACCTGATAGTCACTGAATGTGGCCCCAAGAGTCCTGTGTGTGCATGTGGATAGCCGAGTTTGAGGGGTATACAGTTTCTTATTGAAGAGTCCCAGTTAGTATATAGAGACTTATTTTAAGCGATGCTACATGGCAAAAAAAATGATGCAAATTAGCTATACTCCAGAAGGAGGAAAGGCTGTCTCATAGCAAAAGCCATTTGAGTCAGACTGTTTAGGTTAGCCACTGATGAATGGATCAGATGGTATGAGCACTGTTCACATATTTAGCCAGATAGAAAATATAACAAAGATTCCGGTTTTGTCTGGAGCAAAAGATTTTTTTAATTGAAACTTTAATTGAAGCTGACATCTCAGCGAAATAAGACGCATAAGAGTAGAGGAGTACAGGAGATTTGTCTTTTGCAGAGTCTGTGTCTGTCGTCATTGATAAAAAAAAAAAAATCCTGTAACTGAGCGGACACCTTATAAGAATCTGTGGGGTGTTATACCGATGTGTAAGTGTAACTTCTATAGCAAGTATATGGATTTTTAGGGCATGTCCCCATGGCACGGGTTTGCGGCCAGTTTTTCAGACGGTTTGCAAACTTCTACATGGGGCTCTATGGAAAACCCGTGCAGCAGTCCCCACTGCACGGGTTTTCCGCCCGGGGGTTTTTCAGACCGCCGGCCGCCCGAAAAACATTCTGCTTGTTCAGTCTTCTGTCCTGTTTTCGGACGGAATATGAACAAGTGAATGTGAAGGGGGAGGTCTTTTCTCCGCTAATCACTTAGAATAGCTGTCCTCCCGCGGCCGTATGCACGGCACAAATACCGGTCGGATAAACCGGACGGTATTTGTCCTGTGCCATGTAAACGGGCCCTTAAAGATTTTGGTCATTTATTTTTTTAAAAATTAAGTATTGCAATATTGATATCTGCCACTTGATGTCAACATAGCAGGTGAATCACGAGGCAGGTAGGGAAGTGCATCTGATTTTACAGCCTACAGTAACGGTAAAATTTGAGCTGATTTACGGTATAAGCTGAAGGGTAGTGACAATGTCACATCTGTTGTCCTGGCTGAGCTAAGATATGAATAAGAATATTTTATAACAATGATAGCAGAAGGCCATAGGAGTAGAGTGGTTTGGTAATGTCATGGCATATCATTAGTACCAGACTCTGCTGTAAAGCTATACCGAAAGGGTAGGATGCCGTTTCACTGAGAAAGTATGTGCAGCATAATACAAAACAATGTACTCTAAAGTGATTTGTATTAAATAGAGTAAATAGTGTATTTTTACTACTCAAAAATCTTAAAAAGATATTCCCATCTAATTAGGTTTAAACATGTAGGCAAAGGTAAATAAAGATCATTACCAATAAATTTCTGTTCTAATTTTGCTAAACTTCAGAGTTAGAGCAGTTTTATCCCCTGCTTGTTTACAGAAGCTTTCCTAGGTTACTGACCACCTCTCTGCTAGTGATGGTAGTATTATCAGCATTGGGGACCTTGCTTCTCACCCTTTGATCTTATCTTTCTTACTGAGAAAAACTTTAAGCCTTTCGAGTTACTAAACAGGGAGAAGCCTTGTGCCAACCTGTCAGATCTGCAGAGCACATAGCTGTGTATTTACTTACAAAGATTAGTGACATTCAGAGGCTAACATTGTGTCTTGGTATCATGCATACTCTTAGCATTTCTAGAATATTTATAGTGATAATATTAGATGTTCATGAATGCCCCTCATGGCAAACACAGCTCTCCTAGCTCACATTAATAGCCAAATCATGCTTGGACAGTGGCATTTTTCTTTTCAAAACCTTTCCATCATCTGTGAACATCTAACAGACACAGTTAGGAATATGAGCTAGCAGAGCTGAAAGGTGGGTCAGTGCTGTAGAACCACTCACAGCCTGCACAGCAAGTGGGAGCCCAAAACAGCTGTTAAAGAGAACCTGTCACATAGGTTGTGCCCCCCTTGCTGAGGACAGTACAAGCTAGTGTCAGACCTGCTGTGTCCAGCGCTGGGTCCCTTATTCTGTAAGATGCTGTAGTTTTAGAGCATTTAATAATCAAATCTGCAGTTTTCAGCCGGAAAAGTCATGAAAATAGTCTGTTTTTTTTCCAAAACCAGCCCTCATCTGAGGCTAGCCCCGCCCACCTTATAACTGACTAATCTATTACTTTGTATAGGTAGAACCCTGTGAATAACTGCCAAGTGGGCGGAGATAGCCTTTGGTGGGCGGGGCTAACACTTGCTCATGAATAAGATTTGAGCATTAAATGCTCTAAAACTGCTGCGTCTTACGGAATAAGGTGTTACAGACGGTTTTCGGTTTTGAAAGCCGTCTGTAAACCGGCTGTCAAACTTTAGAACGGACTTTAAAGTCTCCACTGCACGTATTTTCCACCGGACGGGTTTTTACACCGCTGGCGGTCCGAAAAACATTTAACGTGTTCAGTTTTCGGGCGGAATATGAACATGTCAATGTGATGGGGGAAGACTTTTCTCTGCTCTCTGCCGTGGGGACATGCTCTAAGGGACACAGTGCTGGAAACAGCATGTCTGCCACTAGCTTGTACTGTCCTCAGCAAGGGGGCATAATCTATGTGACAGGTTCCCTTTAAGGCAGGTTCTGTGACCACAGCCAAATGTGAAAAGCACCTTTATGGTTCATGAATTATTGTTTCAAATGTAATACCTGGTACAGTTATGTAACAACCAAAACAGTGGTCAAAATAAATATTGAAGGCTGATTAGCCAGCGTAGCTAAGCATATCATGTGGGATACTATCTGCTGAGTTTCTGTATCTAAGCCTCTATGTGATGACGCTTGCTAAGCTGTTATACCAAAGCCTATCATGTGTGATACTGTCTGCTGAGCTCCCTTATGTGAACCGGTCTAGTGATGAAGTCTGATAAGCCATTATATTTTAGCTTATTGTGTGGTACTGTTTACAGTGCATCTCAGTCTGCAACATACGATTCAATTTGAGAGTTAGAGGGCTTTGCATTTCCTACTTTCCTGCATAAAGCCTCAGTTTCAATGGTTCAGTCCATAACATTAAAAATCAATTTAGTTTAAGAATTCCATTAGTCCTTATATGTAGAGGGTCAGATCTGACACCCGGTGAATCTCCCAGGAGGCTGTTTGATGGTCCGACCTTTGTATATACTCTAAAGACATTTGCAGCCTCCCAGACAGATGCCATATAAATGCTGTATTCCTGTATGGTGGGTGCGGCACTGACTGCAGAACTGGCGATACTCTCTGTAGCTCTTACTTCACGTTATAAAATCTCTGAGTTCCTCTTACTTTTATACCGTTCCAGCTCGGCTTTCATAGCTCAGGAATCTTTCAAATGACGGGAGATTTTATTACTCAATACAGCAGTAAGTTTGTTTTCGCAGATGCCATTTACACTCCGCACCAGTGACTATTTTTAAGCTCTCTTCCTAACCAATTCAGTAGTAATAGGAGAGTAACCAAGAGAAATCTGCAGGCTCCATCAACACTGCACCGCTCTGTTTATTCCTCTGACTTCCAGATAAAACCTTCTATTTACTCTTCAGCTTCATACTTTCCATATTTAAGGGAGTAGTAATTTTCCAATTGGAAATCCGGATGGAAAAAAAAAATCAGACTCCATTCTGTCCATGACCAGGTAGGCTGCTGTTATTGGTCCTGGCAAACACCTCGCCCTGGGTTTTTTGGGTGGCGTATTTGAGGCATTAGCATGATTCATTGCCTCATGCAAGAGACAGACCTGAAACTTGGAATTTTAAATTACAGCCTTCAATTTGGATCGCTTTAGACAAATCACAATTACTTTGTCAGAATATATATATCCGCCTGTCTTCAGCGTTTCCCTTTTCAGCCAGTAAGACCTAGAACTATATAATTCAGTCACTGCTGCCACAAAGGCATAAGCAGTCATTCTGTAAATGGGTCAGACAGTCTCTGGCAATACGGCAACAATTTATTAATATGATTCTATAATTCAGTTTGCAGAGTAGTAAATTCTATGTTATTTTAATAGGTTTTTGGAAGGTGAAACAGTTTATTTTGAGACATGAGGGCTCTGGTCATTAAATAGCTACAATAACCCAGCTAGTTATAAATGGAATTTTATTTTCCCATCTAGGAGATATCTTTAGTATAATGCACAGGGAATAGTTCAACTGCTTCAACTGATTGTCTCAAGGTAAAGATATTCTGCACAGTTAGGCAGTTTTGGTGCGTTTTGGGCAGAGTGGAATTTCACTACAGTAGACGCTCAACATACAAAGGTTGTCCCAGAACCAATTAAAATTGTATGTTGAAACCGTAACTTTATTAAAAACTGGATATTGATTCTGAAGCCCCAGAATGTAACCCAATATAGTGCAAAATAAGGAGTAAAGAAAATCAAGCTGATAACTAATCCAGATAAATCAAGTCCTTACACATAACAAGCACAACGAGCTGCTGGAAGCTGGGAATCTCTTTCTATTCTGAGAATAGGAGCTTCTTTGGGTCATGTGCTTCATATAAAATGTACCAGAAAATAGAAAAATGGGGCCCACACCTGGTGCCTAAAGGAGCCACACATAATGGCACCTGTAAAGAGCAGTATAGGACATGTAGTACTGTACTGTAGAGAGGCGCTACTAGACCGCTAGTCACTGCATGCGCTTATACAGAAGTTTTACAAGTAAAATGTTCATGGTAATTGGCTAGATTTTCCAGTCAATCACATATACTGCAGATCAGCCGTGTCTAGGACGTTTTATGTTGAAACTGCACTCAGGAAAGAGCATTGTATGTTGAAAATATTTTATCCCGAGGTCATTGTAACATGAGGAACCACTATACTATGCTTTTTTCCTGTGTTTCATGCTGTATAACAACACCCTAAAATACACTCTTATACTGCAACTACTATAAACGTCTGGGCAGTGTATCTCTGCACAGATGTCCGAGAACGTCCATTTAAAGCCTGCAGCTGTACACTTAGGCCCCGTTCACACGGCTTATTCTGCCGCGGATTGGCGCCGTACTGCGCGCCGGATTTGC
Source organism: Phyllomedusa bahiana (assembly GCA_025379985.1). Taxonomy (NCBI): domain Eukaryota; kingdom Metazoa; phylum Chordata; class Amphibia; order Anura; family Hylidae; genus Phyllomedusa; species Phyllomedusa bahiana. The sequence continues at coordinate 19,045 of JAODAL010006415.1, read as the reverse complement.
GCTTCAGTACGGCGCCAATCCGCGGCAGCAATTACGGTAATCCACTGCTCTCATTGAGAACAGTGGATTCCGTCGCTCCCTCCCCGCTCGGCAAATCCGCGCGGGGGAGAAAGTGACATGCACATTATTTACGGCGCGGACGCGCCGTAAACAATGCATTGTCTATGGGGCCGGGAGCGGCGCCCCCGCCGCGCTCCGGCCCTGTCCCCGTCCCGCCCCTTATTCACGGCGGATTTGTGCGCTCAATACGGCGCACAAATCCGTCGGGAATAAGCCATGTGAACACGGCCTTAGGGGCCGTTTACACGGCACAGGACAAATACCGATCGGTTTATCCGACCGGTAATTTCACTGTTTTGCGGCCGTGCACATAGCCGCAGCGGGGCATCTTTTCTCTGCGATTAGCAGAGAAAAGCCCTCCCCTTCACATAGACATGTTCATATTCTGTCCGAAAACCGGTCGGAAGAATGAACATGTTCTATGTTTTTCGGACCACCGGCGGTCTGAAAAACCGCCGGCCTTAAAAACTGTGCAGTGCGTAAGGTTATTCAAAAACCAAAAACCGGCTGAAACACCGTGCCGTGGGGACATGGCCCGGGCCCTTCACTGAGAACACGGATGGTTTATTACCATTCCTGGTTTCTTGACCGCTGTATATAGGAGCGCTGTATACACCGACTGGCAGGAAGCCTTTCGGTACCAACAGTCACATGACTCGACAACTGCCTGAGCTGCTGAGTCTTATCAGTCCCAGTTCTACTGTGCAGTATGTGCTGGGAATTGTATTATATATTTATTAAGCAAACATTGTGTTATATTAATGCCCATAAAGGTCCTTTTCTTCCTTTATTGAAAGAATATCTATTGTAAAGAAAAAAAAAACATACATGCACAAAATAAAATATTATTAAAATTAATACTAACAGCCCTTAACAAAACTTTTAGCCCTGCCCCGATGACCCTAAAAGTTCATATTACCTATGTATAAATGTCCGTGATAGAAAGCTTATACTAGCGCCTTCTGTTAAAAAAAAAAATAAAAAATTAAACAAATACAAAAAGGTGTAAAACTTTTTCTCACTGTTTTTCCTCTAAATAGAAAGAAAAACCTGTTGTATTTGGCATTGTCATTACATAAAAATAAAGTCTAATAGTCTAATTTGTGTTTATAGTGTGTGTATGTGTGTGTGTGTATATATATATATATATATATATATATATATATACATATTTACACACACACAGCATATATATGGTCACTTGTAAGTTTTTCTAATGAAAAGAAAGCTAGCCACCCCTTCGGTGTTATAGTTATTTAGAGCAAACCTCTCACAGTGAAAATGCAGTCTAGTCTGCAAGCAGCAAGATATAGACTAAATTGATCTATACGTTTTCTGTATAACGTATCATTCATACATTTTAGATGTCTGCTCTTTCTGGCCTTGGAAGTCCTGTATTTTATCTCCGGCTGTGATTGACAGATTCCCGTCTATGCACACTCACACAGAGATAAGTCAGTCACTAAATACACACAATGCATGACTTGGCCCAGAATAATCAGCCATCTAAATGTATAAATGACACGTTGTACCGGAACCTATATATCAATCTGCTCTATAAAAATTTTAACATATCTTCAGTATAGCTTGTATGTACTAGTATGGTAAAGCTCAGAGTTATATAGTATATAAACCTACAAAGAAATTGTAGTATGGTATCTAAAAGTATATATTAATTTGAAAAATGTTAAAATGCATATACCGTAGACTAGTAAAAAAATTTTTATACAAGTCTTACAATGGCAGGCAGCTGTCCTGGAAAATACACAAATTGTACGTATGCATGATCAACAAAATTAAAATCCCCATCCAATTATTAATTTTACATCTCATGACCCAATACATCATCTAAACAGGTAAAATAATAAAGTAAAAATCTGAATAGTTCCTATGTGCAAGTGTACTTCATTTCATACGGACCTATTAAGTGTCAGTGCATGAGCCAAAAAAAAGTGAAATGCCATTGTCAGTACAGGCATAAATAACTTAAAGGGGTTTTCTCACTACAAAGATCATGGCTCTAATGATGGGGACAGTAAAAATAAGCACTTTTGTAATTAGTTTGCATTGCCTATATCACTTACTATAGCAGATATGAGCTTTTTCTGTGCATCTATAGCTATTTCTGCTGCTGCTGGACAGGACACGACCCTTTTTTCTGTGATTGACTGTCTGATATGTCATTTAGCCTGTTTGGAAACGCTCCCTGTGCTGTGATTGGCTGCCTGCACTCTGTGCTTACTCCCCTCTGAGCTGTGTAAATCAAAAGTGAAACTTAACTGCCTGAGAGGGCTGCTGGCTGTATTCTCATCTCCCCAGGTGAACGATCTCGGCAATTACATCTAGCTGGTAGATTCACTCCCCCCTCATATTACACAGTCTTATACCCTGTGCTCCCCCTATATAACATAGCCTTGTACAGTCTGCTCTACCTCCTGCATGATAACAGAGGGGGAGGGCAGTGTGCATTCCTCACACTTGCTTCATCAGTTCAGGCTGTGTTTATAACTGATTACACCATTACAGTGATCTAGTTATAGCAATACAAGGGTTCTGGTTTCAAGGAGCTTGTGCAGCCTCTAGCTGAGAGCTCTGCAGCCATGAGAAGCAGAACAGGAGGGCTGAAGAGCTGACATCCTCTCTCTTCCCCTGCTTCACACAGAATGATGATGTCACAACTCTTCAATGTGGGGAGACACGCCTCCTGGGAGGAGAGACACACCTCCTGACAGGAGAGACATGCCTGCTGAGAGGAGAGACTCTCCCCTGAATTTGAAGTTGAAACAGATAGGGACAGCTCAAGTCTGCAAAAGCTTCAAACGATAAAACCCCTTTAAAGTAATTTTGACCAGCGATTTAATGCAAATGTAAGTAAGGTATTACTCAACAAATAGTGGATGTTCTGGGATGTCGCCAATCCCGGTGCATGTTTTGGTGCTGTGCCTTCATCTGAGAACATGTGTTGTGGTGTTCCTTAGTTATTTCTTCTAGAAATATATTACTGAATCTGTCAAATGGGTGTTACCATTCCCGTTTTCAAAGAGATGTCCCTGTGCACACTGATTCTGGCAGCAGTGATTGAACAATGTCAGACTGTGCAGAGACACCCCCCCAATTGGTAACACCCATCTGACTGATTCAGTAATACATTTCTAGAAGAAATAACAGGAACAGCACAACACAGAGTTATAAGAGAAGATGCTCCAAAATTATTATTTCACTGGGATCATGAGCATTTACTAAAACAGACAGGTCAGGAGATGTCACAAGTCCTCTTTAACCTGACCGGTTCCTTTTGAGTGTGGTTGTGCTTCTTACACTGTAGGCAAAGAGTTTGTGACATACTAGGGAGTTTAGGGGTTTGTCTATCCCTGTCATTGACTGTCAGGGAGATCTCAGAGGTTCATGGAGCTTTCTGGGTGACAGAGAAAGTTGGCGGGATGGAAGCTTACATGGCTATGCAATGATTGCTGGATAGCTACTTCCTGCAGCTTCTGAGTATCGTTCAGCTGTACTTGGGACACCCATAAAACAGAATAGAGGGTTGTCCGCCTCTCCATTCTGAGCTGAGACTTTCAGGGACCCGTTCCCCAGATAGGTGCAGTTCCCACCTCTGGGACCTGCACCTATTGCACTTTGATTGCATGTCCTATTGATATTCTATCAAAGTGCATAGTAGGAACTCCCCTTTAAGAAGGTGTAAACTTAGATAAGAATTTTCTTACCTTTCTCTTTTTATTTGCTAACCTTTCGAGTCTATAGAAAGCCATACCTAGTGCTCTGTATACAAAGCAAGCGGAATATAGTAGTTGGCTGCTGACAAATCTCCTGTACTCCTTATCAGTCTCTCCTGTTGTCAGGCGTTCAGCTCAACTACGTGGAACATTTTCTGTAATCCATTTTCATGGCCTAGTAACTCACCGCATGAATTTCCTCTAGGGAATCGCAATGAAGCCTGTTGAACAAGCTAAGATTTTCCTGCTCTGCTTTATGTTACTCTTGATTGGCTCCACTAGAATAAATACCACTTGATTTTCTGAATTACCAATTTAGATTACTGTTGTAGTTTCTCTCTCATTTCATATGTCAGGATACTAGAAGGTTTGACAATTCGACTTTGTGTCCACTATTTGCTTTACCAGTTTAATTCCCAGTCCTGTCATCTTGACATTGATATCTATAAATCCAAATATTATGAGAACTGCTTTAATCTCTGCAGCGAAAATGGACTCTTGTTGCATCGACGCAATCTTCCACTAGAGAGCACCACTGAATTCTGGAAGATTAGCTTCTCCATGACTATACAGCCTTATTTATACATTGCTGCTTTTAATTCAGTAGCTTATTAGCTGGAATAGTGATCAATACAGGAGTGGTGAAGAGGCGATCAGTCTGGTCTGACAATATTCATCCTGCAGGATTGTTATTGGACATCATCTACTTCTAAAGACCATTATTGCAGTAAATACAGTACCATGTATTAAGAAAAAATTCCACTAGTTATACAAAATCTCAATTTTACAATCTGTCTTTGCAGATTTTATCAAGCAGGGCAGCAAACAAGCTTCCCAACCACCCTTTGGGTTTTTGCTCCATGGTATAAGTGTATATGTTTTTTTTGTGTTGTGTACCCTCTGTTTTGTGCTGGTGGCTACTAGTAGTATACAAGAAACTATAGGCAGTCCCTGAGTTAGGGTGAGTTTACACTATGCTAAAGGGGTTGTCTCACTACATTGATTCATCTTACCTAAGTCTGTTTTCTCGGTTTCATTTTGAATTCAGGGGCGTGTTTACTGGCTCCTACTAGGCTGCAGTAGAAGCCAGGTCTGTAGCTATAGCAACCAGCACTGGCAGCCTATCAGGAGAGATCGAAAAGGGTCGCTGTAGCTATAGCGACCTGAGGAGCTGATGCAGCTCATACAAGAGGGGATATCTCAGAATAGGTAGGACACTGTTAATGGACATATATTACAAAGTGACTTGTTTTTGCAAGATCTTTAACATAAAAAGCAATCCTTGTAGTGAGACGACCCCTTTAAGGACTACATTCAAGGTATCCATCAGGGTACCATATTAAAGGGATTCTGAGCCTCTGCGGTCCTATAGAGCAGCGGTCCCCAACCTTTTTTCTACCAGGGACCGGTTTGATGCACGACAATTTTTCCACGGCCCAGTGGGGTGGGAGGGGTGGAGTTATGGGGGGAGGGGTTATGGAGAGGGTTGGGTGTATAGAATCAAACACACAAAAAACCCCAATAAACTGTATACTGTGTGATTTAGGGGTATCGTATACGGTAACCAGTATTTTATAACTGGAGACTGATTGTCAGCTCTGTGGGTCACTATTATATTAATAATGCTGACCCACAGAGCTGATAATCAGTCTGCAGTAATATTGATCAGCTCTGTGGGTCAGCATTATACATGTATATAATATACATATGTAATAAGCTCTGTCGTTATAGATATATGCCCCCTGTAATAATAAATATAGCCCCCCCAGTAGTGATAATGAAGCATAGCTGCCCCCAGTAGTGATAATGAAAAATAGCTGCCTCCAGTAGTGATAGCTGCCCCCAGTAGTGATAGCTGCCCCCAGTAGTGATAGCTGCCCCCAGTAGGCAGCCAGGACAATACAAAAAGAAAAGAGAAGTAGTAGTCACTCACCTTTCCCGAATCCTCGGCCGAGCTCCTCCTCCCAGCAGCTTACATCCGACAGCAGCGAGCGGCGCGGGGGGTGTGTGACGTCACTGCCCATCACACTCCCTGCGCCGCCTATCGCTGCAGATGCGGAGCTCAGTGAGCGCCGCATCTACAGCGAGAGGGAAAGCAGGGGCGGTAATGAACTATCTCTGCTTTCCCTGTACCGATGCAGACGCACGATGTGCGCAGCTGCTAGGTCTGCGCAGACCAGATGCCGACCGCCCGGACTAAAGTCACTGGGCGGCCGGCATCATGTTAGACCGGGGCCGCGGACCAGCAGGGGATACGCTAAGGGATACCGGCGGTTGGGGACCCCTGCTATAGAGGATCATAGAGCAGCCATAGCCCATCCCTATATTATTTAAAACTGAAACAAAATTTAGTTCGAGTAACACTTATAAAATGTACGTGTTCCAGCTTACATACTGATTAAACTAAAGAACAAACCTACGGAATGTATTATTTTCGGAACCCAATTACTGCCTGTATATGAGACTTAGTATTGGGAAGCCTTTTCTCAGTTCTTAGAACAGCTGCATATTTGGCCTTGTATAAAGTGTAGAGTCTTTATAGTTGCAGTTAATGAAGCACCATATGCAGTTAGTTAACTTTATTTATTAGTGGTACATTAAATCAACAAGCAAGGGACAATTGCAGTATGTTTTTTACTGGATTCTGCCTACTGCTGATTTACTATGGTTTATGACAATGTTGTGTCCACATGCTCTCACTTAAATGTTTCTCACCTAATGTTAAACTATGGCTCCTCAGCAATGATAATGCAACCTCCCCCCCCTGCCTGCTGTAGAGCACTCCACGGATGTGTGGTAACTTGCCAGTGCTTCAGGCATCTATGAATTGTGGCTACATTGCATTTAACCAATCTCGTTTTTTAAGATGTGATGTAGAGATACAGACTTTTCTATTTTAGCCCATGATTGTGATGGTTATTGGTTGCGAGTACACAGAGCACATTGTAACATTACATTATTCACTAATGCAGAGCATCCAAAGTGGAAACACAGTTAATTTTGATGAACCCGACTGTTCTGCCACAATATGATTTATAGATTAATATATACTACAGGTTACATGCTAAACGTTAATCCATCTGATAATACACAGATGGGGAATAAATATGCTGGCTATTTGTAACAAGCTTTATATTTTTCCATTTTAGAGGATTTCCCGAATGGCACCTGGCTTGGAGATGACAATAATCCTGAGATGCGTGTGAGGTGCCCCATCACAGCCGCTGATATGCTGCACATCAGCACCAACTGCCGGACCGCAGAGAAGATGGCACTAACGCTGCTTGACTACCTTTTCCATCGGGAGGTGCAAGCAGTCTCCAACCTCTCGGGACAAGGGAAACACGGGAAAAAGCAGCTTGATCCTTTGATGATTTATGGCATCCGCTGTAAGTAGGATGAATAGTTACAGTGTTGCTATTATTAAACTGTAGTATCTTGCTTTATGTTATATATATATATATATAATATATATATATATATATATATATATATATAATATATAATATATATATATATATAAATATACACACATACACACAATATATATTTTCATTAGTTGATTAAATGTAAATTAAAATGTATTTTACTTTAGACACTTTAATGTTATTTCAGTGATCATTGAGGATTTTTCTTTCTTTAACAGAAGGGTACCAACAATTTTGTCCTCGCGTATACATATATTGAAGATTTGTAGTGTATAGAACTTGGATACTTAGTGTCTTTTCAAATTAATAAAAAAAAATGGCATATACACTACCGTTCAAAGATTTGGGGTCACTTAGAAATGTCTTTATTTTTGAAAGAAAAGCACAGTTTTTTCAATGAATCATTAAATGAATCAGAAATACACTCTATACATTGTTAATGTATTAAATGACTATTCTTGCTGCAAACGTCTGGTTGTTAATGCAATATCTACATAGGTGTATAGAGACCCATTTCCAACAACCATCACTCCAGTGTTCTAATGGTACATTGTGTTTGCGAACTGTGTAAGAAAGCTATTGGACATTTTGAACGCCCTTGAAAACCCTTGTGCAAGTAAGTTGGCACAGCTGAAAACCGTTTTGCTGGTTAGACAAGCTATAATACTGACCTTCCTTTGAGCTAGTTGAGGATCTGGAGCATTATACTTTGTTGGTTCGATTAAACTCGCAAAATGGCGAGAAAAAGAGAACTTTCATGTGAAACTCGACAATCTATTGTACTGAGAGATGAAGGCTATTATATGCGGGAAATTGCCAAGAGACTGAAGATTTCCTACAATGGTGTGTACTACTCCCTTCAGAGGAGAGCATAAATAGGCTCTAACCAGAGTAGAAAGAGAAGTGGGAATCCCCGCTGCACAACTGAGCAACAAGACAAGTACATTAGGGTCTCTAGTTTGAGAAATCGACGCCTCACAGGTCCTCAACTGGCAACTTCATTAAATAGTGGCCGCAAAACGCCAGTGTCAACGTCTACAGTGAAGAGGCGACTCCGGGATGCTGGCCTTCAGGGCAGAGTAGCAAAGAAAAAGGTATATCTGAGACTGGCTAATAAAAGGAAAAGATTAATATGGGCTAAAGAACACAGACATTGGACAGAGGAAGATTGGAAAAAAGTGTTATGGACAAACAAATCAAGTTTGAGGTCTTTGGATCACACAAGAACATTTGTGAGACGCAGAACAACTGAAAAGATGCTGGAAGAGTGCCTGACGCCATCTGTCAAGCATGGTGGAGGTCTTGTGATGGTCTGAGGTTGCTTTAGTGCTGGTAAAGTGGGAGATTTGTACAAGGTAAAAGGGATTTTGAATAAGGAAGGCTATCACTCCATTTTGCAACGCCATGCCATACCCTGTGGGGGGCGCTTGATTGGAGCCAATTTCATCCTGCAACAGGACAATGAGCACACCTCCAAATTATACAAGAACTATTTAGGGAAGAAGCAGGCAGCTGGTATTCTATCTGTAATGGAGTGGCCAGCGCAGTCACCGGATCAAAACCCCATTGAGCTGTTGTGGGAGCAGCTTGACCGTATGGTACGCAAAAAGTGCCCATCAAGCCAATCCAACTTGTGGGAGGGGCTTCTGGAAGCATGGGGTGATATTTCTCCAGATGACCTCAACAAATTAACAGCTAGAATGCCAGAGGTCTGCAATGCTGGAATTGCTGCAAAGGGAGCATTCTTTGACGAAAGCAAAGTTTGAAGTTTCAAATAAAAATCATTATTTCTAACCTTGTCAATGTCTGGATGTTATTTCTATTCATTTTGCAACTCATTTGATAAATAAAAGTATGAGTATTCAGGGAAAACACAAAATTGTCTGGGTGACCCCAAACTTTTGAACTGTAGTGTATGTGTTTATATGTATGTGTGTGTGTGTATATATTGTTGCCCATAGCAGCCAGTCAGTTTTACACTTAGTTTCCATAAATGAGGCCTATATATGCACACAAACACACACATCTTTTTATTGATGAGAAAAGACACTATTCGAATCTTCTTTTATTGTGTATATGTAAACAAGTGGACAAAGTTGTTGGTACCCTTCTGTTAGAGAAAGAGAAGTCAACAATGGTCAATATGACAACTTGAAGTTGACAAAAGGAGTAACGAATTTAAATCTACATCAAATCAGTTGTTCTCAAGAGCTCACATCAAGCTGAAACGCATAAGCTAAGGCTGCACGCTCTTTTTATCCTCTGACTGCGATGAGCATTTTTCAGTAAAACATTTGCTTATATATACCGCCGGATCATCTTTACTCTAACTTCAGAGCGCTATTGTAATTTATTTTTTTTAGTTGATTTTCAGTGAGTTTAAATTTACTTTTCCTTTTGATAGTTTCAAGTGATTTCAGTGACCGTTGTGGTTTTTTTAAAATAATTTTATCCATGTGTTTACGAAGGGATGACTTAGCTTTGATTTCCAGTCACTGAACACTCCAATTCTTTGGGGCATTTTCACTGACCCCAGAAGCTGGCAACTCTGGCCTTTATGCTAACTGGGAAAAAATTAACAGGTGCAGCTAATTGCTTGAGCAAAACCCTCACATACCCCCACTGCTAGGAGAACAATTAGATGAAAAACTGCACACCAACTTAACACCTGTTCACACCAGCATGCAGAAAAGCCACAGTATAATGCATTGGGAGATTGCACAAATGCAAAAATACCAATAAAACAACCACTCACACAACCTCAGTGCATGAGGGGGGTGGTTGCTGGTACTACAATTGCAAGTAATAAGGCGATACAGAAGGGTGCCATAAATACAGATACGTGTGGTACACCAAGCTGGCTTACAACCTATTAGTGACACCCATACTATTAGATTAGATGGGCTGCCCAGCACTTTCTAGGTGTCCAACACAAAACACAGGCACCCACCACTCAGGTGTTAAGTTGGTGTGCAGTTTTTCATCTAATTGTTCCCCTAGCAGTGGGGGTATGTGAGCTTTTGCACAAGCAATTAGCTGCACCTGTTAATTTTTTCCCAGTTAGCATAAAGGCCAGAGTTGCCTGCTACTGGGTTCAGTGAACATGCCCCAAAGAATTGGAGTGTCACTGGCCATTTACCATGTTACTCTAACTACAGGCCTTTACGCTATAGACAGCAGCGTATTTGAATTTCCCTGTAGATATGTGAGAGTCTGTCTATGTAGCTAGCTAGCTTTCTTTATTTTAACTTTTATATCCTTTTGGGTCTGAAAAAAAAAAAACGGCTCTGTGAGAGGGCCGAAACGTCGGTTTCAACATGTGGGAATAAAACACTACTACTATTTCACTACTACCATGTGAGTGCTGCGAATTTTCTCCTTTGGATATATATACATATATATATATATATATGTATATATATGTATATATATGTATATATATATATATATATATATATGTGTGTGTGTACGTACACACACATACACACTGATGACAGTCTATACAGGGCTTATGTGTTTTAGACCATGTGGGTCCTTGCTTAGCACATGATGTTGATTATCATGCTGTGAAGAAAGACCCACAAGGTCTGAAACACGTCAGGACTGTCTGCCGTATCCTGCTACTTTTTAATGGACTGAATAAAAGATAAGTAGTTTTACCTCATTGGTCCTAAAGTCCCTTGTTATTTTGATTTGGAATATATAACCGATAGCTATTCAAGCACGGGGGTCCTGCTGGTTTGGTGCTCTTGTTTTGTATCATTGTTTGTTCTATAAATCTGATCTACTACCACATGTTTAATGCCTTTGGCCTCTTTGGGTACATTTTTCTGCGGCATAATAAATCTTTATTATTTTGGAATCTTATTGATAAGTCCTTTAGACCTTCCTGTGTTATGGTATTAATCTATAAACCCTCATAAACCACACCTAACGCCTGTCATTGGATTTCAATGATTAAATTGCTCTATTTTCAGAAGGTTTCTTTTGATATGAAAAGATTTGTTGCTGCGTTTTCCTTTTTACTTTAAGCACGAGATGCTAAACATAGTTTGTTTGAATTGTATTATTATTGTACTAATAATCCCAGATATTGCCCTAAAGTCATTTCTGATTCTACCTTTGCTAAATCCACACACTGGAAAAGTTCACATCTGGAATTTTATGCAAGTTGTCATTTACATGCGGTCTGTTATAGTAAAACAGAAGTAAACCTGTATCACACAGGACGCTGATGATGGATGGTCTTCAAATAGCCATTTTATGTTCAGCACTGGATTACCTTGACAGACTTGTGTCTTTCTTAAAACCGCACCCAACTATGTAACATAAATCTCCCAGAATTGTCAGGAATCTCTCGCTTCTCATAACCTGCAATCATTATTTTTATGAGTCAAAGTATCAAAAATTAAATACGTCCTGGACTCGTTTTCAGCACACAAGTTTCTGAGGGTCATTTGTAAGCTGTGCTGTTCTGCCGCAGAGAGCAGTCTGTGTGGGATTTAACCTGCGGTCAATGTGAGTTCTGGATCTATGGGTCCTGCCCCTCTCCTCTGTCTATTCTCATTTTAAGGCTCTTGGGCTTTTAGTAGGTTGAAAGTTGGAAGCGGCTTAATCCATGAGAAAGGGTCCCAACCTTCATAGTCCATGACTAATGATTTCCCACCCAGATTGAAGAACACTGTCTTTTTATCCTACTAGAGACCTCTTAAAGGAGCCATAAGTACTTCCTGTCATGCTGTAAATAAATTATCCTGCGTGTGGATTTAATTTAAAGGCACAGTCCCCAGCTGCCTTTGTTTCTTTCAGGCATTTGGTTTTTCTGCATAAATAGAGCATTTTGTTGCACAGTGGGATTAGACGATTTTCTTGCTCCAATTGTTTGTGTATAAAGATGAAGCAAACAGAATGGAAAAACGAAAACAAACAACTTTTATTCTGGCGTAAACAATCTGCATATAATCAAGACTTGTTTCTCATGATGCAACGGAGGTTTTTTTTCTCTAGCCTACCTATTATGCAGGATTTCCAGACACTGTATGTATTCTTCTGTTAGGCCAGGCTTTCCCAAGGACCATGAGTCACAGCACGATCACACTATTCTTAAAGGGGTTTTATCATTATACGCTTTCGCAGACTTGAGCTGTCTCTATCTGTTACAGCTTCAAATCCAGGGGCGAGTCTCTCCTCTCAGTAGGCGTGACTTCCCTCACTGAATAGTTGTGACATCATCATTGTATGTGCAGTGGGAGAGAGAGGATGTCACAGCTCTGCAGCCTCCTGCAATGGTCTCATGTCTGCAGAGCTGTCACCTGCCTCCCAAACTACACAAGCACCTTGTAACCAGTACATCTGCATTGTTGTAAGCAGTTATACATACAGCCTGAACTGATGGAACAAATGTGAGAAAGCCATGCTGCCTCCCCTCTGTTGTCAGGCAGGAGGTAGAGAAGACTGTATAAGGCTGTTATATGGGGGGAGCAGTGTATAAGGCTGGGTTATATGAGGGGAGAGTGAATCTAGCAGCTAGCGACTCGACTCAGTAATTGTCCGTATCCTTTACATAGAGCCATCACTGGGAGAAAGGGCATAGAGAGGAGCTGAGACAACCTTTATTATACAGACACAGTCATCATAGGCAGCTTGTTTTACTTTCATTTTGCACAGCGCATAGGTGAATAAGCACAGAGTGCAGGCAGCCAATCACATTTGCTATACTAAGTTATATAATTAATGCAAACCAATTGCAAAGGTGCTTATTTTTACTGTCCCCATAATTTGAGATATGATCTTTGTAGCAAGAAAACCCTTTTAAGTAACCTCAATTTTCCTAAATGGGGGAATATGTTGCAAGTCAATCACAATTTTTTCTCTCATAGTGAGTATTGTCCATGCCTTAAAGGGGTTGTCTAACCATGCTTTTTACAGAGTCTGCTCTTCACAGCCAGCTTCAAGTTCTGGTTAGTGGGCAGTGGGCAGGTATACAGCAGTAATTGGCTTATCAGCTCTGCTATTACTAGTTAAGCCTGTCGGAGGGACATTGCTATCAGAAGGGTTTAAACTATAGGGCAGAAGGCTTCGGAGCTTTAAAAGGTTAAAGTTTGTCAGTAACAGATAAATAAGCTCCCGTACTACTAATAACATGCAACAGGAAGTGACATCACCATGGCAGGCCAGGGTAGCTGTAACAATAAGAGCAGAGCGAGATGGTTGGTAACTTAGGGAAACCTGTGAACACAAGCAGGAGCTAAGAACTGCTCTGACTCTGAAATGAAGCAAATTCATTACACAAATGTATTTAGTACTAGTCTTTATTTACCTTTGCCTACATGTTTAAAGCTAATCATTGTGATCAATATACAACTTTAATTTTAGTGGGGCTCACAGGAGACCAACTGACCCCTAGAAACCCAGACTCCTTTGCTTGATTGCGTAATACTGCTATCACCCTGATATGTGGTATCACATTGTATCTTGCACAGAGATCCGTGACCAAGGATCACTTGGGGTTACTTTTGAGAGTTTTAAGGATTACCAATTAATATGAGAAATCGACCGGTCAAAGAAGAACAATGATGGAGTATGACTATAATTGTTTTGCTATGTTGTTTACAGGTGACCAAAGACTTTGTATTTACTTATATGTTATCTAACAAAATTCCATAGGTATTTGTGCGTATTGAATATGCATTAGAGCTAATGGTTCCTGCCTTAAGAGGGTATTCTCATCTCATTGATTAGTTTTAAACATGTAGGCAAAAGTAAATAATTATTACCTGTAACAACTCACCGGAATCAGGGGGTGGATTCACTGGATTGCTCGTGGAGTTTGATGTAAACCATGCCAAAGACCAGAGTCTAAGGAGCCCCCTGGTCTTCCCTCTCTACCTCTGCAAGGGGGCTTTAACTTCGCTGCTGGGAACTCCAAGGTATTTACCCCCCACATAGACACCCAATAGGATAGCTGATGTGCGGGTAAGGAACCGTAGGGGCAGTTGAGAAGAAAAGTCACAGGTGAGCCACAGGTCACTGCAGACGGAGCTCTTTTGAAGTTGAGGACAAGCTACAGGTCAGGGCAAGAAGTGGACAGGAATTGCGATCAGGAACAAGCCATAGTGGAGAACCAGGAAGGAATGCACAAAAATCACTACAAATGCTTAGAAGCACACCAAGAATCGGGCAATGGGGTGGGGGTGGAGTCCTGTTAAATAGCAGGACAACAGTTGTCCATGGCAGACAGACGCTGGCTCTTAAACTCTAAATGGGCCAGCGTGCATGTACCCTATACAGCATGCAGCAGAGAAAAACAGACTGTCCGCCACAGTGGGTGCTACCGGGAGCCTAGAAACCGTATGCAGTGAATAGGTAGGCGCGCATGACTATGACCCTCAAGTCAAGTTGCAGGGGAGCTCATTGCATTACCTAACACATTTTTGTCTTGATTTTGCTTGATTTCTATGGAGCAGTTTTATGCATATGCTTAGTTATGCAGATTCTTATCATGTAACTCCATTTTTACTATTTTGCTCTTAAAAATCTAAATTTTCATTTTTATTATTTTGTTAGTATTTGGTAAATCCACCTTTGGCTTTCAACACTGCCTGAATTCTTCTGGGCTCTGGATCAGATTCAGGCATGTCTCGACTGAAATCTCTTTTACACGTTCCCAATGTTGGTGTATACTGGTCAACTCACTTGGTACGAGTACAGCTTTTTCTTCACCTCTACCTACAAGTGTTTGATTGGGTTGAGGCCTAGGGACTGTGGGGCCAATCCCGCAACTCTGCTTTATTGTCATCGAACCATTTATTTGCCAATCTCGACATATGCTTTGGGTCTTTTTTCTGCTGAAACATTGTCGTCCTTTTCATACCCATAGTACTCAAGTATATAAAGTAACTCATGTTGTAGGTTGCTCACATTGCTCAGCATTGAGATCAACATCAATCCTGGTGAAGTATCCAACATCTTTGGCTGTGAAACAACCCCTTATCATCAGGCTTCCTGCACCGAACTTGGCAGTTCCTTCAATTTCTCAATCCCTTGTCTTTTGTTTCTTCCAGACCCATTTGACCCAGACTGTTTGTCTCATCCCTCTAAATCACCTGCTTCCAATCTTCTGCTGTCCACTTTTCGTACTTTTTTTTTGCACTCTGAAGCTGACACTTCTTATGATGATATTGAAGCTTCTTCACCTATTTTCGGGCCACCATTCCAGGCTTGTCTAACGTGCGTCACATGGTGCTTGCATGGACGTCTGTGGTCTTATTATTATGAAGCATACTAGCCACCTTCACTGTGTTGGCTGCGCCAGAACTGATAGACCTTGCGGTGAGCTGACTTGTTGACTCTAATATTTTACCTTGGCGTCCACCTCTTGCCTTTGGACTGGATGGACGGACTTCATTTCTTATCCTTCCAACTGTGATGGTGCTCACATGCTGCAGTTTGGCAATTTTTGTAGCCCAGAGACCGCTATCGATGAGCTGGATAATACGGTTTCTCTTTTCTTGGGAAATCTTCCCAAGAATGTGAGGAAAGGTAGTAATTAGTAGTGCACAGGAAGAAAAAAATTGTTCCACCACCAGAAGCAAAACAGTAACAATGGAATTAAATGATAAGAATCTGCATAAATAAGCATATGCTAAATAGTTGTAAGTCAAAGTTACGTAAGAGATAGCCAAGATGTCTATAAAATGATGGTAATCTCACATTCTAAGCTGTAGTGGATGGTGAGATATGAAGCCTGAAAGTCAAAAGTTTAAAACATTGTTACCCTTTTGTTTTTCAGTGTATATACAGGATAAACTATTGTAATTGCTTAAGAGACAAAGACAAACATGGCGGTTTTCTTCAGCACCACTCTTGTCCTTGGGCTGTGTCTTGTATTTTAACAATTGTAGATAAAAGACCTACTTTTTTTAAATTTGATGTAAATAGTATGCATATGGCTGTATCTCTCAGAATTACATGAAAAGAAGTAAAATTTTCTTGAAAGTATTTCACAGAATTGGAGTCTAAAATGTAAAAATGTTTTGAGTACTGGATGAGAGGTAGGTAGATCTGACCAAACTGATTTTTCTAAAATTAAGATTAAAGGCTTATTCCCACCAAGTGATGACACATCTCTAGGATATTACTATGATTGATATTGGTCCATCACAGGACCAAAATTTGCAAATTGGGTGGTCTGGACAAAATCCACCCCCAGATAGCAGTCAATGACAGCCACTCCCAAAATTAGTCCGAAACTCACAGAAAATGTAGGGAATAAAGGCCAATAAAGATTAATAAACGTAACTTTTAATCATTTAAAACCAGGGAACTAGCCCTATCACACCCTTAACTAGAAGCCTGCCTATCTACAATAGGGCTGCCGCCCTGAAAAGGGTGACCCCACAGAGACTCCTAGCAATCACCCGATAAACCCCTATCAAAATCAGGGAAAACAGCTGTGTTGCCAGGAAGATAACAACCTCATATACATAAATACTATCAGTATAATGCAAAACTCAGATATAACTCCAAACTCCGACGCGTTTCTCCCCGAAATGAGTGGGCCCATCAAGGAGTTTCTCAGAAAAGTGTCTGATAGTATAGAAGGTACAAGAGTGCAGTACAGTATACCGGCAGACATCCGATTAAAAAATTATCATATAGATACGTATCATAAAGATTACGAGCTTGTCAAAGCCAACCCTTACCTTATATATACTTACAATATCAATGCAAAGCAGTTAGGAAGCAAAGTGAGATAGGGAATACGACCTATTTGGACAAAGATAGCATGATACCAAATAGTCCCAAGATGTCTAATGATAAGATCCTGATGTAGAACTCAATATAGGCAGGTCCAGCCTGATTTAGCGATATGCCATTACTTTATAAGATGGGAGTAACCCATTAAAGCACTCATGTGCATTGTGGCTAAAGTCTAATAGACCATCAACTCTTTTTTTTTTTTTTCTAAGAATCTTTGGTAATGCATATATAAGGATCAAATACGAGTAGGATGATAAACTGATTGCAGAAACATTAATTATAATTCTTTAATCACAAATCCTGTTCTCCACGAACTCATCTGTCTCATTGTCTGTGTCCCTTTAAATGCTTTCCTGCATGATAGCCTTTTATAATACGTGCCTCTAGCTCTTGCTCAATCAAAAATTTCCATTGCACGTCTGTTTTATGAGTATTCATTAGCATGGACACAAAATGTTTTTAACAGCAATACGAGAATAAAGCTTTTGTAATGCTTGGAAGGATAATATGGACAGAAATATAAAAATTTACTATGTTGTTATCCTTCATTGATACAGAGTTTCACTGAGATATGTTCCATTGTGACAGGACACTTAGTCACATCTGCCAGATTTGGTAAAAAGAGAATCCAAAAGTACTGAAAACTGGCTGGTTCTGGGGCGCTCCATCCAAGCTGTATTGGTGTTTCAACACCACATTGAAATAACAGTGTTTGTATAAATCCTCACCAGTACAAGTGCTGTGTCAGCATGAGCTGCATTTGCCTTTCGGCTGGGAGACATCTAAGTAGCTAGTAAAATACTTTGCTATAAGTTTACTTTGCTGTACTACAGTGTCCGGAAAATGCTGAGTAGGCGCAAATAGAAACACAGAATGGAAAGAGATGCATTTTCACTATAAGGGATGGAATAGCTATCAGAAAACCACAGACCACTCCAGACACTCACTGTGTTTGCAAGCCCGAGTTGGCCAGTGAGGCATTGAAATCTATTGTTATGGAATATTATCTGTCAAAGCCCTGTGTTACACAAGAACATCCCCAAAAAGCATAATTCTTCTAACTACACTGATCAACAGTGAAAATGCTACAACAGGAAGAAAAAGTCTTGCAGCTATGTAAATCACAGGATTGCTAGACATTTTAATAAAATGCAAATTATAAAAAAAATGTAAAAAAATTAAAAAAATAATCAAAACATCTTGATTTATTCAGCAACGCATATGCACTTGGGGACACAAATCATCAAGATTGGCTGCTGGCAGGTCCCTTTGAAACGATCAACCAATGACGTCCCGGATGACAAGTCATGGCTCTGCAGGCCATGGTAGCAAATTAAGGCAATGCAGTATGCTCACAGTAGCAGAAGCAACGTGCAACCTGGTGTTGTCCTGTTGAAAATTGGCTCCTGAGACACCTTGAAAGAATGCTCACATGAAGCAGTTTGGCAATGTTCGTGGCCCAGAGACCGCTATCGATGAGCTGGATGATGTGGTTTCTCTTTTCTTGGAAAATCTTCCCAAGAATGTGAGAAAAGGTTGTAATTAGTAGTACACAGGAAGAAAAAAATTGTTCCACCACCAGGAGCAAAACAGTAACAATGCAATTACATGATAAAAAAGTCAAAGTTACGTAAGAGATAGCCAAGATGACTGTCTACAAAATTATGGTAATCTCACATTCCAAGCTGTAGTGGATGGTGAGATATGAAGCCTGAAAGTTAAAAGTTTAAAACATTGTTACCCTTTTGCTTGTCAGTGTATATACAGGATAAACTAAATTTTAATTGCTTAAGAGACAAAGACAACCCTGGCGGTTTTCCCTTTAGCACCACTCTTGTCCTTGGGCTGTGTCTTGTATTTTAACAATTGTAGATAAAAGACCAACTTTTTTAAATTTGATGTAAATAGTATGCATATGGCTGTGTCTCTGAGAATTATATGAAAAGAAGTAACATTTGAAATGATCAACCAATGACGTCCCGGATGACAAGTCATGGCTCTGCAGGCCATGGTAGCAAATTAAGGCAATCATATGCCACATACAGAAAAGGGGAACCGGGG
>JAODAL010006414.1:37500-133718 GCA_025379985.1 Phyllomedusa bahiana | reverse complement strand
CCCAAAGGTCCGGGTCCAGAACGTTTTGGAAATTTTAAAGGGGGATTTGAATAAAAAAAAGATTTCCCAAAAATTTTAAAACCCCAAGGAACCTGAGTAAGCGACCCAATGAATGGAAGGAGAAACAACCACTGCAAACTCCCAAAAGCCCCCGGTCGTCCCTCAAAACTTTCACCCAAAACAAGAGAAGACTGCAAGAGCAGTCAAGGGGCCCATGATCACTCTGTGAACTGCAAAAATCTACACTGAGGGGGGAGATCTGTCCATAGGACTAAAACAGCGTAACCCCGCACAAATTCGGGCCTTTATGAAGATGGCAAAAAAAGCCTTTTTTTTTCCAAACATCCAAAAAAAAGTCTTGTTAAAGTTTCCCACAACCACCTGGGAACACCAAACTGGGAAAAGGGCCTGCCAATAAAACCCAAAAACCCCAACTTTTTGGCCACAATGCAAAACGAAAAATTTGGCGTAAAAGAAACACAGCCATCACTCTGAACACATCACCCCACTGCAAACATGGTGGTGGCACATCATGGTTTTGGGCCTGCTTTCCTTCACAAGGAAGGGAAAAAGGTTTAAAATTGAGGGGGAAGATGGATGGAGCCAAAAAAGGGACCTTTTCGGAAGAAAACCGTTGGAGTCTGCAAAAGCCCTGAGCTGGGAGGGGAGTTTATCTTCCAACAAGACAATGATCCCAAACAAAGAAAAATCAAAGGAATGTTCCGAAATAAACGATCTATCCGGGTGTTAGAAGGGCCAAAGTAAAGTCCAACCTAACCCAATGGAAAAAAACTTGGAAAGAGCGAAAACTTTTTCACAAACGCTCTCCATCCAACCTCACGACCCAGCTATTCACAAACCCTCCACCAACCTCACTGAGCTCGACTGTTTTCCCAAGGAAAAATGGGCAAAATTTCAGTCTCTCATGTGCAAAACTGATAGCATATTCCCAAGCGACTTTGCAATAATCACAGCAAAAGGTGGCCTCAAAAATATTAACTTAAGGGGGGCCGAATAATTTTTGCACCCCCACTTTTCATTTTTTTATTTTTACAAAAGTTTAAAATACCAATAAATTTCATGCACTTCACAATTGTGTCCCACTTTTGATTCTCAAAATTTTTTTTACATTTTTTCTCTTTACGTTTTTAACCAGAAATTGGCAAAAGGCAAGGGGGTACACATTTAAAAACACATATAACACGCACACACTATAAAAATCAAATCATACATGGTATAAGCCCCTATCCACACAAAAAGCATAATTTTATATATTATGTGTATATAATAATATACACATACAAAAATATATAATATTCACACACATATACATATAATACAATATAAAATAACAACTATATTACATACATATTAAAATATAATATATATATACATACATATAAATTTTAAAATATATAATAAATACATATAATACATATTATAACAACATTATAAATATATATATACAACAATATAATATATATATAACATACATACATAATACAAATATATATTATAATATATATAAACATACATAATACATATATATACATACAACATATATACATAAATATATATATATATACACAAAAAATAAAACTAATATACATATATAACAACATACATTATACATACATATATATACATATATATACATATATATACATATACATACATATATACCCAAAACATACATTAATATATACATACAATATAACAATACAACAATAAAATATACAACATAATATACAATACATACATATATATAACATACATAATATCTATATACATACTATATATACATATTATACATACAAAATATAACAACATATATATACATATATACATACATAATATATACATATAATCCTATATATACATACATATATTACATATAAATATATATTAATATATAATATAATTATATATAAATATATATAAAAAATCATCATAACAAAAAAAACATATACATACATACATAATATATATACATACACATTTTTTTTATTTTTTTTTATTAAGAACTTTGGTCCCAATTAGAAGTTTTATATTATAAATCAAGTCCAGCCTCTCTACTTTTCACCCAGTGTGAATTTGCTACACTTATGAGTTAATCTTACAAGACTGATAACATGTACTGTACTCCTGCCACACCACTCATACAGATTGGAATGGTGGTGAGTTTTTTCTCCTTTTTGTATTACATATGTTATGAAATGAGGACAGTACATTGATTTACATAACATCTGTATGTGAGATGTCTGTACGGCCAGTGATGTTGGCAGCACTGATGACGTGAGGAGCAGAGGCCTCCCAGCTCAGCCGTGAGGAGCCGAGGCCTTATGGGAAGTGTAGTTCTCAAACATTACACCTAGCAACTGCAGCTCCGCCCACTAGCCCAGTGAGGGGAAAGATTCAAAATAGCAATAATATGTGATATAACCGTGTTTGTAAATAGTTTAAATACTGTATATTGACAAACACTTAATGATTATATTTAGTACTCCTCCATTCTGTGTTATTTTTTTAAGGTGGTAAATATATGCTTCACATGAAGGTTTACTTAATATTTGTTTTATCCATATATCAATACATTTAATGGTGTTTGGGCAAAACAAACTAACAGCACATGACGACAGGCGGTATAGGACTTGTAAAAGCATCCTCTGCAAAGCAATCAACATTAATTATCCCAACTGCAGTGCTGGAACACTGCCAGCAACTCCGCAAAACGACGGAGGATCATCAGATGGACTTTTGACTTCTGAGAACCTCTGAAAATTACAGCTGGGTCTAAAGTAATCCCATAAATGCTGAACTATCCAACATTAAAAAGTTCGTTATACAGTATACCGCTGCCTGAGACAATGCAGTAAATAGCTCTTATGAGCGGTGCAAGAAGATGTTGTTAACTTACTGCCTGCCTTGTGGCTATTATACTGCTACATATGGAAACACTACATAATGCCTTCAGGTTTTACGTCCCAGTATTTGGAAAAAAAATTAGTCACTTTAATGATCTCTAAAACGGAACGAGAACAATCTTAATTGGGATGTATTTTAACGCCGCTGCTTCTTTACAAGTTAAATGTATTGAAGCTGGCATGGTGCTGCAAATTAACCTGGAACGATGCTAATAAAAGAACCCAACGCTCCAAAAAAGGAAGTAGCAAACTTTACAAGAAAATATGTAACAAGTAAAATAAGTAATTCATTAAAAGGCTTAGCCAATTTCATAAAACAAAGGGCCTGACCTCAAGACATCACCCAATAACCCTGCCAATCAGCTGACTGAAAAGGCCACAAGGCTAGTACAAGCACTGAAGGCTTTTCAATTTTTACATGTACTCGTGAATACCATGCTGTTAGGAGCGGTGAAATAGAATAACGCATGCCTGTCCCATTAAAGAGGTTGTCCAGCACCAAAACAAAAAAAAAAAAAAAAACAAAAATACTCAAATTTCTTTCCTGAGACTTTACTCATCTACCTGTGATGTTTACTATGGTCAACATAGCCTCCCTTCTCTGAAGCGGAGAAGCAGCATTTGCTGACATTTGACTACAAGGATCCCAGGATCCTTCGCTGTGCTTTGTCCATCTTTCTCCCCCCCAACCTCAGTCTTGATGCACATTCTTTGTTTCAGTGTGAAAGCTTTGAGATTCTGGACCAAAAAGGTACAGTTGCAAAGGCTGTCCTGGAAAAAAAACCACACCGAGCTTGATACAAAGCTGTTCTAGGTGTCTGGACAAACAGTGAGCTTCATATCAAACAGTTGTACCTTTACTACATTTTCTGTGGACTTCCTGCAGTTTTAGATCAGTACAGAAATTATTAACTTTTGGAAAGAAATACAGATCTATATGTCCATAATGTCACATCACTAAAAGGTAACCCATTACTATCAAATTCATACTTTTAGGGCATGTCCCCACGGCACTGGTTTTCGACCGGTTTGCCGAATTGTGCTCTATGGAAAACCCGTGCAGCAGTCCCCACTGCACGGGTTTTGCCGTCGGACAGTTTTGCCGCCCGCGGTCCGGCGGCAAAACATTGTAGAAGCACAATCTTCCGTCCGAAAACCGGACGGAATGTGTGCTTCTCAATGGGAGGGCTCTTCTCTGCTCATTGTGGAGAAAAGCCGCCGCCCCCCCTCCCCCCGTGGCCGTGGGGACGGGCGCAAAACAGGACAAATACCGGCCGGCAAACCGGCCGGTATTTGTCCTGTGCCGTGTGAACGCGCCCTTATACACATGCATAAAGTTGGAAAAAAAACCTTATTTGAATTGTCTTGTTTTACATATCTAGATACTGGGAGATAAAACCCAAAAACCATCCGATCCTTAGAAGGCCTCAAATTAGGTAAATACAACTTCAGATGCACAACTACAACACAAAACAGATTCCAATGTGTCATTTTTTCACAATTAAGCCAAAATGGAAAAGCCATGTGTTTAAAATTAAGTACATCCCATGAATCAATAGCAATAATCTATGTATCATCCAGTAACTTTAGGCAATTGTTTTCTCTAGGACTCTCCATCTATTATATTTTTCTGGAGGAATTTTGACCCACTCTCAAACATTGATTCCATTCATCGAGGTTTGGAGGAATTAGTTGTTGCAAGGTTCTCTTAAGGTCCTGGCACAGTAGTTCACTTAGGATGAGATCTGGACTGAGTGGGACAATGTAAAATCTTAATTTATTTTTCTGCTTGGGATCATTGTCCTGTTGCGTGACCTAGTTTAAGCCAAGCTTTACTTGTTGGTTAGGTGGCCTCACAATTGACTCTAGAATTTATGGTCTACAGTGGAGTTCATGGGTGACTTAATGACAGCAATGAGTCCAAGTCTTTATGCAACATCAGTCCAAATCATCACCCCTTCACCACTATGCTTAACAGTAGGTATGAGGTATTGGAACAGATGAGACTAACCTTTAGAAAACACATCATATTTGCACAATGGACATTTTTCCAGGAGTCTTGTGGTTTGCTCAAATGCAACTTTGTAAAAACTTAAAGAGGTTTTGCCACAAAGTAAAATTGACGTGGGAAGTTTGCAAATGAAAAACATTTTCCCCATTCATTATTATTAAAAAATCTGCACCGTTTTTGTTTTAGTTGCTCCTTTAGTGATCCTTTGTTTATAGCTCGTCTCCAGGGGATACGACCAGGGCTATGAGCTCCTCAGTCCTGGTCGCATATGCTCAGACATCACCTCTCCTCTCAGGCAGCTACTGAGTTTTCAAACCCCAGGTGCTGTCATTCTACTCCAGTCCTCTGGACTCCTTAGTAATTAGTCAAACAGTGCAAATAAATAAAAAAGAAACCTCAATCAGGTCTGTGCATTGATAGAGAGAAAAAAAAAAAACACAGGTCTGGTTCCTGCAGGGATTTGAACCAAGGACCCTTGTGCCTGGAGGCAAAAGTTTTACCTCTCAGCTACTCACAATGCTTTACATAAGCAGACCTTTCTTTGACTACAGAGAGGAAATGCCTGGTGAGGTCATCCTGCTGGGTCACATGATATGCAATTCAAACACATCACACCCGCCCCCTTCTGAGCACACAGAGCTGAAGAGCTGGATGCAGGAGGTATGAAATGAGATTGTGGCAAAACCTCTTTAAGCCATGCTGCCATATACCGTTTACAAAGAAGATGGTTGCTCCTAGTAGACCTTTAAAACAACCCATACCTGTTTATTCTTTTACAAACTGTATTGTCATAAATTTTAACATTTAACAAGCTAACTACAGCCTGTAAAGTCCTAGATGTTTTTTTTCCTGTAGTTTCTCAGAGACATTTAATACAAGGAAGGTTGTCAACAGTTTTGAATACTTTCCACTTGAAAATAATGTCCCTCAGTACAGAACAGATTTCAAATAGTTTATAAATGGTCTTAGGACCCTTCCCAGATTAATGGGTATTAACAATTGCTTCTCCAACACCACTGCCGATGTCTTTCCTACTTACAGTCATGGCCAAAAGTTTTGAGAATGACGCAAATATTATATTTTCACATGATCTGTTGCCCTCTGGTTTTTGTGTGTTTGTCAGATGTTTTTATCACATACAGAAATACAAGTGCAATCATATTATGATTAACAAAAGCTTTTATTGACAGTTAGAATGAGTTAATGCAGCAAGTCAATATTTGCAGTGTTGACCCTTCTTCAGGACCTCTGCAATTCTCCCTGGCATGCTCTCAATCAACTTCTGGACCAAATCCTGACTGATAGCAGTCCATTCTTGCACAATCAATGCTTGCATTTTGTCACAATTTGTTGGTTTTTGTTTGTCCACCCGTCTCTTGATGATTGACCACAAGTTCTCAATGGGAGTAAGATCTGGGGAGTTTCCAGGCCATGGACCCAAAATCTCTATGTTTTGTTCCCTGAGCCATTTAGTTATCACCTTTGCTTTATGGCAAGGTGCTCCATCATGCTGGAAAAGGCATTGTTGATCACCCAACTGCTCTTGGACGGTTGTGAGAAGTTGCTCTTGGAGGACATTCTGGCACCATTCTTTATTCATGGATGTGTTTTTAGGCAAGACTGTTAGAGAGCCGATTCCCTTTGCTGAGAAGCAACCCCACACATGAATGGTTTCTGGATGCTTTACAGTTGGCATGAGACAAGACTGGTGGTATCGCTCACCTTGTCTTCTCCGAACAAGCTGTTTTCCAGATGTTCCAAACATTCGGAAAGGGGATTCATCAGAGAAAATGACTTTACCCCAGTCCTCAGCAGTCCACTCCCTGTACCTTTGGCAGATTATCAGTCTGTCCCTGATGTTTTTTCTGGAGAGAAGTGGCTTCTTTGCTGCCCTCCTTGACACCAGGCCTTGCTCCATGAGTCTCCGCCTCACAGTGCGTGCAGATGCACTCACACCTGCCTGCTGCCATTCCTGAGCAAGCTCTGCACTGCTGGTAGCCCGATTCCGAAGCTGAAACACTTTTAAGAGACGGTCCTGGCGCTTGCTGGTCTTTCTTGGGCGCCTTGGAGCCTTTTTGGCAACAATGGAACCTCTCTCCTTGAATTCCTTGATGATGCGATAGATTGTTGACTGAGGTGCAATCTTTCTAGCTGTGATACTCTTCCCTGTTAGGCCAGTTTTGTGCAGTGCAATGATGACTGCACGTGTTTCTTTAGAGATAACCATGGTTAACAGAAGAGAAACAATGATGCCAAGCACCAGCCTCCTTTTAAAGTGTCCAGTGGTGTGATTCTTACTTAATCATGACAGATTGATCTCCAGCCCTGTCCTCAACACCCACACCTGTGTTAATGGAGCAATCAATGAAACGATGTTAGATGGCCCTTTTAAGGCAGGGCTGCAATGAAGTTGAAATGTGTTTTGAGGGAAAAAGTTCAATTTCTAGGCAACTATTGACTTTGCAATTAATTGTTGTTAAGCTGATCACTCTTTATAACATTCTGGAGTATATGCAAATTGCCATTATAAAACCTGATGCAGTAGACTTTGTAAAAATTAACATTTGTATCATTCTCAAAACTTTTGTCCATGACTGTAGCAACATGTTAACATATGCCTAAATGTTCCAGACCAGCAAACTTCTAAAATTAGCTGATTTACGACATTTGTTTAGCAGCATCTGGCTGCTACTTACCCTCTTATTTTCTATAGAAGCAGCAAGGTCGTACTTCAATTTTTTAGACTGCTTCTGCATTTTTTGTTGAATGATGACAGTGGAATCTGCTGTGTGGTGTTGTTTCGCTGAAGTTGTATTTACCTTTTGTTAAGACTTGTTAAAGGATTTGTCAAGTTCCTAAAACAAACTGGAAGCTCCTGAGGCCCTCATTAAAAAAAAAAAAAAAAAAATCTAAACTCCGCTGCCTCCGGTCTCCAGATTCAGCGCTGTGTCTCTCCGGTCTTTCGCTTCCTTTCTTCTTGCGAATGGGGACGTCACTGCCCTAGCTGCCACTTGGCTGCAGCGGTCAGGTGCTACTCGCATCACCATTTGAAAGTGATCAGCTAAAAAAACTGAACTACGGAGAATAGGCTTTTTTTTAGTTAATTGGGGGCCCTGGTGCGGAGGAAAACCCACCTTCTCATGGTTCACATATGATGCAGCTGGAAAACCAATAGAACCGATGCCACAAGGCAAACATCTTTCTGGGAAGATCATTGGAACTCGAAGGACTATTGTATGCAGTTATATCGTAGCATCAATGCAGCAGTGTTTGTACCATTGATTGGAGCCTGACTAGCCTAGCTACGTAGGGATAATACGCGGTTCCTATATCACATACTTAGGCATTTAAAAACCTGGGTACTAACTAATATCAAGGTATGCTTTAGATCAAACTGGGTGCATAACATGTACATGTAGTTCTGGTATTTTATGTATTACAGAAAGTATGCAACAAGTATGGCCTCCATTCTCTGCAGAGGTTATTAAACCAGTTTTTCCAGAATGCAGAGTGCTGCATCTGCCTAGTTCTGCACTGATAACTTCTCAGCTAAAGTACCACAGAACATCCAATCAGAATCTCTACCGGCATCTTGGTAAAGCAGGCTAAGTTTCTGCTGTAAGTACAAGTACAAGGTATGCAGTGATCAATTCTTGATAGATTGCAGATTTGTCTTTGAGGGTCCTGGTGAAAGCTAAATACCAAACCTGATAAAGTTACAATAGAGACCTCAGAACATTAAATTTACCTCGATAAATACCCCTGCTCCCTCACAGATTGGCTTGGCACGATTGCCTTTCTGGAACCTAGAAAAGCTGAGTGATGTAAACAATACAACAGTATGCTCACATTTTCTTAGCAATTTCACTATAACATTTGTGCTGCTTGCTATTCCAGGTATAATTCCTGCCCACAAGCAGCACCAATACCATTTATCAAGCTGTGTTAAATGGAGCTAACCCAACCTCTAGAATGCGTTAAAATCTGCATAAAGAAAAAAAGTGAAATACATGACAAGTCACAAGGGGGGTCCCATGGATTTCTGAAGCATATTACATGATGTATTTTTCCATATGAAACACACCATGTGAATCTAGCCTAAGACTATGTTCACACAGTGTAATTGCGGGGCGTAATTACGCCCTGCAATTACACCAGAGTTCGGGAGCTCGCACGAGCTTCCGCAGGGCGGGCAGCCCGCCAGCCCCATAGACATTCATTACTAGCAGCGCGTATTCGCCGCTAGTAATTGACATGTCACTTATCTCCCCGCTCGGTGTATTGTGCGAGCAGGGAGAGGAGACGTCATTCATAGTTCTCTATGAGAATGACTGGGACGTATTTCACCTCGTATTTAGCGCAGTGCGGCACAAAATACGGGGTGAAATACGTCCCAGTTTAAGCCGTGTAAACATAGCCTAAAGGTTTTCTCTCTCTCTGCAAGATATCAGCAAAACGCTGGTTTCAACAGCATGCTAAAAACCTTACAGGTGTATCTATATGGATCATTTTATGCACGCATTTATTATGTTTTTTGCAATTTGGTATCCCTTTAACAACTCTGAGCAACTGTATACAATGGTCAAATATTTGAGTGCATAAAAATGTCTGGAAAAAGAAACCTATCAGAGCAGGTAAAAGGGTTCTACTGAAAACATGAGTACTTTAGGCCTGGTGCACTGACCTGAATGGGTGGGATGTCAGGCAGAGAAGGAAGGTTCTCTGGATTTGTTACAGATGGAATTAATTCTATTGAGGTAACAGATGGGCTGGTTGGGCCTCTGTTTGCATTTGCCATTGTTGCTGTGGTAGGGCTTGTAGGATTGATTACATTATTATGGATTGAGACGACTGGAAATGGACCAGCATGCCCAGGATTAGAGTGCTGCTGAAAGAAAATAAAAAAAAAAAAAAAAACATTAAAAAGGCGTTTCTGGACTATATATCCCTTTATATAAAAACAGAACGCAAAGAGGTCTGCAAAATCTATGGCATAGATGTGTTTAGACATTAAATTGTTGTCGCTACTTATTTCTTGTTGTTCGGTTTCCAAATTAATTTAAGGATGTACATACGCGCATTTGACGGCAAAGATGGTCAGCTGACAAAGTCCGATTCCTGAAGCAAAATTCTTTTATTATGGTTAATGCATACAAGGTTTTATACTGACTGGTCTTAAGGCATGGTAATATTAAAATATTCAATACATCATCATCCTTAATTCACACCTGATTAAAAAGCAACTTATAATTGGTTATTAGTTTTGGCATAGAACTGCGCAAGCGCATTGCTCGTTTTTCCTATCTTTGTTTTAGTTTACTGGTAATTATTTTTCAGGACAATCTTGCAAAGCAATAAGTTTTTTTTATAAATATTATGGCTATTAAATGCTAAAACAGAAGACACAATGACAATTTGTCTCGAGGGGCATGCTGACATGTACCAGAAGATTCTGAGAAGTAATGGGATGGTACAGGGAACATCCTTGAGATTCGATATCTTGTTACATATACGTAAATTATGGTACATCCCATTCTTTGTTTTCCCCCATTTCTTTATTTACATATCAGTCCGAGTTCCACTCTCTCTCTCTCTCGAGATGTATATTCTAAACACACTATACTATGCATATTGAGGGTTCCAAGCTTTACCACAGTGAAGAGGAGTCTGAATGCAGTAGTGGACCTACTTACACAGTGCCACTCAAACTCAAATTTCATTGAGACTGTCTTTCTTGTAGTATTCAGCACTGAGTATGTGGGTCCACTGCTCATTTTAGACTTCATACTGCTAAATCACAGTGAGGAGAAACAGGGTACTTAGAACCACCGGCAATCATACATTTACCACTTATCCTGTAGATAGGTAATAAACCCCTATCGTGGAATAAACCCTTAAGCAACAGAAGAAAAAAAGTTTGTCCAGCAAAAATATCAACATGAAGTAAATCAATCCATGGTTATTAGATCCAATTAAAAATGTGTCTTTGTCTTAACTCAAACTGCTAATTTTTTAATTTGATGTTATAAAAAATGATTGTTTTACTTCTTGTTGATATTTTTGCTGGACAAACTTTTTTCTTCTATTGGTACGAACGCACCTAGTGAAAGGTGGTATCCGTTCAATTAACTTCAATAAGAGGTGAGCTGGCCATTTCTTTTTTCTACCCCTTAAAGGGAATCTGTCGGCAATTTTTTTTTTTTTACTTATTAAATCAAGCCCATGATCCATATTCTTTTCCTCTCAATCGTTTTTATTTCCTGATTGTAGATTTATCTATTTGGCCATCCATATATGATTGTGGGGGAAGACATTCTTGCTTGCACTGCTTTAACAGCAGTCAGAGAGATACTTTACAGCAGCTTCATGCACATAGGAGCCTTAAGACAGTTTCTGTCCCATAGACTTGTATAGGAGAGTTTTCACTGTGCAGGGAGGTGAGAGGGGGAGCTGTGACATCTCCTCTTGTGACTGGTGGATTCTGAGTTATCTGTACACAATGGTGTCTCCTTTCAGTGTGATCCTGCTGTTACTGATAATGAGCACACTGCTGAAAAGCTCTCTAAACAGAACAGGAAGTGTCAGACGATTATTAGGCTTAGTGGCCAAAGTGAAAACTGCAGGACTTAAGAATTATTTAAAAAATACTGAAAGTGATATGGAAAATTAAAAAATAACCAAAAATTCCTAAAAAAAAAGTGTTTAGCATAAAAATGTGAGTTAAACAATAAGTCATTTTTTGATGGCGCATTCCCTTTAAGCTCAGGCTTGAAAAGGCCTTAACAACCAGCAACATTTTTTTTAGTTTTTGCCTCCCTGCGTAACTATTTTTTCAATGATGCAGTTGTACGAGGACCTGTTTTATGCGGGAGAAGTTGTAATTTTTGGGGGCGTAGGTTGAGTTTACATATAAATTACTGCAGAAATTTTTTATTTTCTTTTTAATTATATTTTTTACACCATTCACATTTCACACTAAATAACCTGTTCGACTAAAGTGGTTGTCTTACAAAAGCTCTTTGGTCCGCTAGGGCATGATTAGAAATAAAAGGGATGCTCCAGTTCCGTCCCAGTGGCTGGCTGGCCCGAACATCCCGGCTGCATAGTGAACGTCCATCGTTCACGTGCTGTGTGCAGCCAATTACAAGCCAGAACAGTCACATAAATGTGACGTTGTTTCCTGAGATGGGCTGCACATAGCACGTGAACTATGCACATTCACTGCGCAGCTGTAAAATACGGGCCGGCCACCGAGCCGGCATGGGCGCGTCAAAGAGATGACTATACGTTTTTTTTTTTTCTATTTCTAATCATACCCCAGCGGGCCAACAAGCTTTTGTAAGTCTCGGACAACCCTTTTAATTCCACGTGTTATTACGTTCATGTGGATACCTAGTATGTGTAGATTTTTTTTTATTTATTCCTACACTATGTTTTTTACTTTTTTCTTGTCCCTTAAAGAGATAACTATAGTACTTTTTTTTTTGTTTACACTTGGCAATGTATGGCATACATGAACATAGTAAAACATTACAATCTGTGTAAGCAGCAGACGGGGCAGTACAAGGTGTTCCCTGACTGCAGACTTGCAATACGGACAGCCCTGGGGCTACTCTAGGTCCCCAGTGCTGACTGCACAGACATTTCCCGGGCTCCTTCGGGTCTCTGAGTCCCAATCACCTGATGGAGCAGGGGAATTCCCTTTGATTATGTTGAGGTCATGAACTGCAACAATCACAGGGTTAAACGCTGAGGATCGGAGGTCTCCTCCGCTTTCCAGCGCTTACAGAGGCCTAGAGGAAGCACGTTTGCTGCACGAAATGGCCGTCACCTTCTCCTGTGAATGTGCCTTGGATATACATTTCTTTATTCCTGGATTGATTTGTGCCTTTATCTTTTATTCCCATTGAGCACCATCGATATTGCGGTTATGAAATATATGTGCACAGGGGAACGCCTGCCATGGATTAAGTTTGCTGGATAGCAATGCAAAAGTTGTATTCTTTTCTCTGTGGTTGATTTTTGAATCCTGGATAACCTCTTCAATACTTACAATAAATATCAAAGCTACAGAACATCTTTAAACGTTTGTATGTAATGAAAATAAATATGTAAAAATCCTCACAAACACAAGTTTTTATTTTTATTGACTATAGAAAGCTACTATAGACTAGCTACCTGTCTTTGGAGATGAGGTTGCATCATTGAGTACTGAGGCCCATTGTGACGAGGTACACCTGCCATTCGATTGGCATTCTGTGCTGCGTTCTGTGCCATCCTCATCTGATGCGCTTGGAAAGGTACGCAGTTCATATTATTTCTCTGCATGGTTTGCATGCTGATTAACCTTGGAGGCTGCAAAGAGTTTCACCATTTGGTTAGCATTTTAGTCTAAAATGTAGTTACTTGCAAAAAAAAAAAAAAATAAGTACATTTTCATAATTTAATCTTTAGGTCATTAGCTGGTTCTAATTTTTATTACTCTTGTGTATTACATTTGATTCAGAAAGGACTATTTTAGAGACCGTGGCTTGCATTTACTGGCTGAGGTCCCACAGTGTGGCTGGCATATGCGGAGGAAACCGTGGCCATAAATGACGCCACAAATATTCCAGTGACATTACTGTTTCAACGGCAAAGTCTTAAAGGGGTTTTGCCACGAAGTAAAACTGACATAGGAAGCTTGCAAAAGAAAAACATTTTGGCCATTCATTATTATTACAAATTATGTACTGTTTTTGTTTTAGCTGCTCCTTTAGTGATCCATTGTTTATAGCTCGTCTCCAGGGGATAGAACCAGGGCTGAGAGCTCCTCAGTCCTGGTCACACATGCTCAGACACCACTTTTCCTCTCAGGCAGCTACTGAGTGTTCATACCCCAGATGCTGTCATTCTACTCGCGTCCTCTGTACTCCTTAGTAATTAGTCAAACAGTGCAAATAAAAAAAAGAAACCTCAATTAAGTTTGTGCATTGATAAAGAGAAAAAACAAAACACAGGTTTGGTTCCTGCAGGGACTTGAACCTAGGACCCTTGTGCCTGGAGGCAAAAGCTTTAGCTCTCAGCTACTCACAATGCTTTGCATAAACAGACCTTTGACTACAGAGAGGAAAGGCCTGCTGGGTCACAAGATGTGCAACTCAAACAAATCACACACGCCCCGTTCTGGGCACACAGAGCTGAAGAGCAGGAGGTATGAAATGAGATCATGGCAAAACCCCTTTAAAGATATTGGTAGTTGCAGCACCATAGGACCCTGGCCATCATGCTCCGTCACTTTCAAGAGTGCATATGCACATATCTATCTTCGAAAACTTATTTTTATTCTAGTCTTATTCTATGCTGTATAATATTTGTTTCTAAAGCAACTGTCTAGCTTTTAAGCATTACATACTCTATTTCTAGTATATTAGGGAGAACAAAACATTTAGTGACAAGTACCTTCAACAGGTTACTGGGTTTCTTTTTAATTTAGGTATTGGAAAACTCTCATTAAGCAAATCTATTTTCCTTGAAAACATAATCCAATGCTGGTATAGCTTTGAAGAAACAAAAATAACTCTTTACCCCCATTATACTTGCCTGTTGATGCATTACTTGTGGAGGAGGTGGCCTTTGATGTGGACCAGGTGGTTGCACCATCCGCATTTGCTGGAGCTGCTGATGTTTTTGAGCATACACCTGCTGCTGCATATGCTGTAGTCGGAGTTGTGCTAGATTAATTTGTGCAGGGGGTTTATTTACATGGTTTGTTCCTTGGGGACCCTGCCCCACAACCACATTAGGAGCGTACCCAGAAGTCGGCTTATTTTCAACAATAAGATTGCCTGGGGAAAAGAAATGACAGCTCAGGAGAGGGTAGCATAAGTCTAAAGACAGAAACTTTGAACCATAGACCGTTACACATCAAAATAAATCTCCAGGAAGGCACTACACATCATTGACATTTTTATTAGAGCATACAGATTGCAAGGCCATGGCCCAATGGGAGTCAAACCTCTGCTACTCTACACGCTCTAAGAGATTCCTTAAAGAGACACTACCACTATTTTTTTTCTTTTCAGTGACAAGCCATGATATGCAATCACAATTTTTTTTTTTTAAATGTTCCCTTATGTACATTGCTCTCAGCAGTGTGTGTGTGTGTGTGTGTGCCAGGAATATTGACTATAACAAAAATATTCCTTTCTGAGCTTTCCTTTAGCTTTAACAATGGAACATCACAAAGCTGGGTTGCTAGTAAAGAAATAAGCATCATGGGCTGCCACTTTTGAGAATTACATTTGTATAACTAAGAACTAGGTTCTTAGCAGGTTGACACTATTCACTATTCTCATATTTAATCAAATACAACTACTTTTCAGTTGTCAAAAACAGCCTAACGAATTTGAGAAATAACATTTCTCGTTAAATTTGAGATTTTGTGGCACACTGGGAAAGTTTCTTTGAGCATAGAGTTATGGTGATCAGTGCAAATGTCAGACAAGATTTCATAGGAATTTGTGTAAAATTCTAGATGATAAACTTCTATTAAAAACCAACATTTTAATTTGACGAGTTATCCAGCCAACTACTCCCATCTGTTGAAACTGAAGACTAGAAGTACTTATCAGTATCATAATATAGTTCCAGTCATGACATGGGTACGCCTTACCCACACTTTAATCCTTTCACAGTTTATGGGATTTATAACCACTTAAAGGTAACCTGTCAGGTGGTTTATGCCGCTTTTCTGGAAGCAGGATGTGATAGAGGGAGAAAAGCTGAATTCTGTGATATATAGCTTTTTATGATTTGAAGTAGGATTTCAAGAATTTCAGGAGTCAAAGGAAAAACAAAGTATTTCTTACCCCGCCCACATACAGTGATTGACAGTTTGCTCTGTACATTGATAGCTGTCAATCACTGTATGTGGGAGGAGTAAACAGGACTCATTGTCTCTTAAAAAGCAGAGAACATACTGATAGGACTCCTAACTCCCTTTATCACATCCTGCTCTCAGTTAGTATAGCATAAATCACCTGACAAAGGGGTGTTCCCCTAGACTGATGACATTCTTAGAATGGACACTGTCCATTAACAGTGTCCTACCTATTCTGAGATATCAGGTCGCTATAGCTACAGACCTGTTTGATCTATCCTGATAGGCTGCCAGCACTGGTTGCTATAGCTACAGACATGGCTTCTACTGCAGCCTAGTATAAGCCAGTAAACACACCCCTGAATTCAAAATGAAACAAAGAAAACAGGACTGAGGTAAGATTAATCAATGTAGTGAGACAACCCCTTTAAATAAAATGTAAGAACATTGCAAAACTTGCAGTCAAGGGGTATAGCTGGTTTATGTGAGCTAAACATTAACAAGGCAGGCCACTTAATTCTACCAACCACAAGCAAGTTTATACTTTTAAAGGGAATGAATGTTCACCATGAGCTTCCCATTTAATCAACATTTAAACATGCATTTTTCTGAAAATGTTGACAATGTTTATGTCCCAATTTTCCATATCAATTATTGGGTTACATTTTTTTCCTGAAATCTTGCAGTTTTAACACCGGCCACCGAGGCTCATACTAGTCTGACACTTCCCGTTCTGTAAAGACTCCGGCAGTCTCCTCATCATCACAGGTAGGATTTCAGTGACAGGTGAAACCTTTATGAAGCTGGAGGCAGACGTCAATGGTGTAATCATACGAAAATAGGGGATGTATAATAACCCTGCACTGGTCATAGGGGATGCCCAGAACACTCTCCAGTAGAAATCAATGAGTCATAGGACAATTTTGTTTCAATACTGTTAACTATTCTCAAATACACAAATTGGACAAACTGCATAAAAATTAAAGGATATTCTCATATTTAGCTGAGAAACTAAGGACAACACTTATACATCCTATACATGTATAATTTCCTTTTCTGTCAGAACACCAGCTTATGCATGGCTGAGGGTGGGTTAATGGTAATGGCTACATTGGGGCACCGTGAAAAAGGTACCCCGATGGATACCACGACATCGCCATGGCATCTCCAAAGGGGATAGTATAGCAGATGTATATATTCCCTATGGGGCCACTGTGGCACGATATCCAAAGGGTTACCCTTTTTCACGGTATCCCAACAGATACCTGCAACGTAGATATTAGCGTAGTGTGAACCCCGCCTAACACCTACTTCGCTTTTCCTCCTTCCCATGGTTGATAAAGAGCAAGTCTCTACGTTGTTGTGCTTTTTTATATTGTGCTCCTCATTGCCAAGCTTCTTATATAAGTTCCCAGTTAAATCTGTTGCTATCCTCTGCTGTTTCATAGACAGATAGCTAACCCTTCTGTAACTCCAAGTTCTGGTCGAGCATGCTCAGTTCCAGCAAGCTGCAGTTCAACTATGGGTCGTAACCCTAGGCGTCACGCCATAAACGTTACTGGGCCAGTAAGTGATGGGTGACAATGAAAATGAATGAAAAGATATAACTGATGATTTTCACTTTGTACAGTATACTTTCAAACGAAAGTTTATGGAAAATGAAATACCCCTTTAATAGTCATCAGAACACAAACTTACCTAAATTAACTACATTCTTAGCCCAGAATGTCGGGTCACAATGAAACCTTATTGCTCCATTCGCTGCTGGCACTGGGTCACATCGAGCCTTCAAAATGTGACGTAACTGAAAAGTGATCTGGAAGAAAAGATTACCGATAATGAGAAATGGCAGCAACGGCAGACACTGCAAAAACCATGTGCTAATTAAAGCGCCAAACCTTGCAAATGCTAATTTTTATATATTTTATCAATCCACTATGAAAAGTTTGCTTGTACAACTCTTTAACAGGAATTACGATACACTAAGTTTGGAAATGCTTTCAGATCACCATCCTTTTCGGAAGTACATTTCATTGTTGAATATTACAATTTTATATAGAAGATGAATCGGATTTTACACATGCCAGTTTACTAGTACTATGTAAGTGCTTTATTGGTAAAATTACTTACAAGCCGTTTGCTGTACAACAGTGCTGTGCTGCTGCCACTGGCGATTGCCCAGTTTGTGAAAGTCATGACATGTTTCACCTGTCTAGAGAGGCCAGTTATATCATTTTGTTGCTGTACAAGTTTCAGTTGACGTTCTTTCGTGACACTCTAAATGGGGTGAATTGACAAATGAGAATATATTAAAAGTATAATTGATAATATGCAACTGTATATTCCCTTTAATATATAAAGTGGTGTGAAAGTATTTGCCCCCTTCTTGATTTCTTAATCTTTTTTGATGTTTGTTACACTTAAATGTTTCAGATCACCAAACAAATTTAACAATTGAAAACATAACACAAGTAAAACAAAATGCAGTTTTTAATGAAGGTCTCTATTATTAAGGGAATAAAGAAATAAAAAAACCTAGAAAACCACAAGGGAAATCTCCCCCAGAGAAGGGAAAAAAAAAGCCGATCCTTTTTAAAAAAACTTCATGCACTAGGATAAAACATTTGTAACGCTAACCTTTTAGAAAGACTAACGCTTTTTGGGCAAAACACGGGCCCCTTTTTACGTATTTCATTGCATAAGGTGTTGGTTATATATGGGGTATCACTCCACGTCAAATCACGTGACTTCCGTTACTCAAACATTCATTGATAAAATAATCACATGATACTCTTGTTTACCAGGTGTATTGAGACTGCAATCAAGGTGAGCTGCAAACCTTCTACACAACTTAAAGTTTTACGTAATCAAAACCTACAGGGCCCTGTGTGAAAAAAGAAAAAGGGTTTCCCCTAAAAAAAAACCCCGGGTTGGGCACCCTTAGCAAGCAACAACTGAAAATCAAGTTTTTGCGTTTTAACGAAAATGGTCTTTTCAACACGCTGGGGGGAATTTTGGGGCCCACAATATTTGAAAAAAATTGTTGGGTTTCCCCCCACAATGGAGGGTTTCAGAGCATGGACTGCTATTCTAAGGTCTTGCCAGAAAACCCATCGGATTAAGGGGGGGGGGACTGTTACTGGGCCCACTCCAAATCTTCTTTTTTGTTTTTCTTCACCCATTCACTTCCCAGTGGTTTTGGGTACTGTCCGTGATAACCCAAGTGCGTTCGCTTGAGGTCATGAAACAGATACCCTGAATTTCCTTAGGATTTGCGGGGTAGAAAACAAAAAACTATTTTTCCTCCCTACACCCCCCATGTGTTACTGTGGGTATGATGTTCCTTTTCTGAAATGCAGTGTTGCTTCGACACCAGATGTAATGTGACTGCCACCTTCCAAAAAGTTCTCGTTGGTCCACAGAATCTTCTCCCAAAAGTCTTGGGGGGTCATCAAGTGTTTTTTTGGCAAAAAAAGGACCCCAAAACCCTTTTTATTCTTTTTGCTCGCAGGGTTTTCGTTTGGAAAAAGCTGCATAAGGCATTTTTGCAGTCTCTTTCTTAGGGGGGGCATGAAAAAAACTGGTTAACTGAGGGGCCTGCAGTTCTTTTTGGTTTTTGTTGTGGGGGTGCTTTGGGACCCCTTTGGAGGTTTCCCCACTGCGCTTTTGGGTTAATTTTGTACGGACAGCCACACCTAAGAAGGTTGAACACAGTTCCATGTTTTATCTGTTTGTGGATAATTTATCTCACTGTAGTTCTATTGAATCCCAAAATTTTATAGATGGCTTTATAACTTTTCAGACGAAAAAATTCAATTATTTTCATTTGTTCCCGAATTTCTTTGGATCTCCCCATAATGTTAGCTTTGGGATCTTTTTGTCTACTTCACTTTGTCAGGCAGGTCCTTCCTTGCACAGTTGATTTAGGTTTTAATGGGGGAGCAGGGAATTACTTTATTTTTTCACACAGGGCCCTGTAGGTTTTGATTACTTTTTCCTTTAATAATAAAGGCCTCCATTCAAAAACTGCATTTTGTGTTTTTTGTGTTTGTTGGTCTAATATTTAAATTTATGTGGTAATCTAAAACAGTAAAGTGCGACAAACATCCAAAAGATTAAGAAATCAGGAAGGGGACAAATCCTTTTTTCACACCACTGTAGAAACCTCTATTAATTTATATGGTCCACAAAGTGTAATAAAGGCACAAAAGTAACAATGTACTTAAAGTGGATTCTTCTCTCTAAAAAGGTCAATAAGTAAGATATATACAAGTAAAAGGTTTAAGGGGACGTTCAGTTTTCAGAAGTGGGTTCATACAATAAAAGTCATCCATAAAAATTGGTGCAGATTTTGTTGCACATTTATTGCAGAGTGAAATCCATTCAGAATCTGTCAACCAAAACCCACTTGATTCCTGTTCTCCATCGTCAAGCTGTGCATTCACTCAACAGCCTTCCCTGGTCCACCTGGCCACCACACCTTGTGTGTACACTCCCCCTCACACCCCCTCCCACCCAACCCCCACTATCCACCACCAAGATGAGTGTATTGGTTGTCTTGAATATATCGTGTCCACGAAGGTGCGCCGAATGAATGTCGCGGGAGAGTTAGAGAACCAGTTTGAGGTCATATCAAGAAGAAATAATGATTTTTGTTAGAGAACAATTGATCTTAGAGGATGTAGATGGGGCTCGCAACCACACCCTCACTGCCCTAAAGCCACCTACCCTCCTCCAACTCGACGCCTGTAATGAGGTTTGGTGAAAAATGATCCCTTGTTTCCCACTCGTGCTATATATATAGTATATAAAGAGAGAGATAAGAATAGAGATAGATTTTGTTCGATCTAGCTCTCGCGCGCGCGGGTATCTAAATAGAGCTTCGATTGTAAAGGAATCCTGATCTGTTCCATTAACTGGAAATGCAACCAGATAGAGAGATTTGCTTATTTGAAAGGTTACTTTGCGCTCATACATCCAAAACTTGTTTGGAGCACATTAGATTAGATCCAAAAACCCAAAATATGGTGCCCAATAGCCCAAATCAGCCCTTTAACTCCTTAAGGACCCGGTGTTTTCTTGTCGTTGACACGTTTGCTTTTCCCTCCTCGCCTTCTCGGAGCCTAACTTTAGTTTTCTCCTAGAAATATGAGAGCCTTTTATTTTGTGGGACAAGAGGTACTTTCTATGGTGTTATTCACCGATACTATAAGAATATACTGGGACATCCACAAAAAAATTCCAAAGTGGGGGGACAAATTGTGAAAAAAAAGTACTTTCGCGATGTCTTGCGGGTGTTTTGCTTTTACGGCGTTCAATCTTTGGTAATATAATGGGTTATATGTTTCTACAGGTTGTACGATTCCGGCAATACCAAAATGTAGGGTTTCCGTTATGTTTTGGACCAGTAAAAATAATTCCAAATTCTCTTTTTTTGAAATTTGCGCCGTGGCGCATTTTGTGCGACCAATAACTTTTTTTGTACCAACACCTATGGACGTCAGTGAAGGGGCATATATTGCGGGCTGAAGGGTACTTTTTATTGCTAGCAGAATGCATGCGACTTTTTTGCTCACTTTTATTCCATTTTTTAAGTGACGTAAAATGAACAAAAAAACGCAATTTTGCCGTTTGGAATTTTTTTTTCTTCTACGGTGTTCAGTGCACGGAATAAATTATGTTATATTTTTATAGATCGGACTTTTTTGGACACGGCGATACCAAATATGTGTAACGTTATTATTTTATTGTTTTTATTTTTTAAAATAGGGAAAGGGGGGGGATTTGAACTTTTAATACTTTTTTTTTTACTTTAAAAGTTTCTTTTTTTTTTTTTATTTAACATGAGTCCCCCTATGGTGCGCGATCGTTAATACAGTCTAGACAATGCATAGACTGTACCAAGATGCGGCCGGAAGTGGGGCAAAAGTGGGGCAGTGACGGTGGGGCTCCCCGCTGCCTTGTCCAGGCGTTGGATCGCTTGAGGGATGCTTTTCGGCGATGCCCAGCCCCGAGATCGGGGGG
This sequence comes from Phyllomedusa bahiana, assembly GCA_025379985.1. Taxonomy (NCBI): domain Eukaryota; kingdom Metazoa; phylum Chordata; class Amphibia; order Anura; family Hylidae; genus Phyllomedusa; species Phyllomedusa bahiana. The sequence continues at coordinate 111,898 of JAODAL010006414.1, read as the reverse complement.
GGTTAAAAACAGGGGGGGGGGTGGAGGGGAGGGTTAAGCGATCCTCCTGCAAAGCCCCTTACCAACCCTGGGACATATTCATACGTCCAGGGTCCTTAAGGGGTTAAATCCTATAAAAATGACAGCACAAAGTTTTCTTTAGCATTTTGGTAATAAACCTTAGGCATAGCAAACAAGTAATTCAACAGTCCACCCTCATCTTACATAGAAACCCATAAAAACAAATTTAAGCACAACTGTTCCCCTAGTGTGATTATTTTTAAGTACATTTTCATAAATAAATCTTTAGGTCATTAGCTGGTACTAATGTTTAATTCTGTTGTGTATTAAATTTGGTTCAGAAAGGGCTATTTTAGAGACCGTGGCTACATATGCTTGCATTTACTGGCTGAGGTCCCACAGTGTGGCTGGCATATGCGGAGGAAACCGTGGCCATAAATGACGCCACAAATATGCCAGTGACATTACTGTTTCAACGGTAAAGTCTTAAAGGGGTTTTGCCACGAAGTAAAATTGACATGGGAAGCTTGCAAATTAAATAAACATTTTCACCATTCATCATTATTATTAAAAATTCTGAATAATTTTTTGTTTCAGCTGCTCCTTTAGTGATCCATTGTTTACATCTCATCTCCAGGGGATACGACCAGGGCTCAGAGCTCCTCAGTCGTGGTCAGACATGCTCAGACATCACCTCTCCTCTCAGGCAGCTACTGAGTGTTCAAACCCCAGGTGCTGTCATTCTAATGCCGTCCTCTGTCCTCCTTAGTAATTAGTCAAACAGTGTAAATAAATAAAAAAGAAACCTTAATCAGGTCTGTGCATTGATAAAAAGGAAAAGGGGAAAAAAAAACAAAAAAACACAAGTTTGGTTCCTGCAGGGATTTTAACCTAGGACCCTTGTGCCTGGAGGCAAAAACTTTACCTTTCAGCTACTCACAATGCTTTACATAAACAGACCTTTCTTTGACTACAGAGAGGAAAAGCATGGTGATGTCATCCTGCAGGGTCACATGATATGCAATTCAAACAAATCACACACAACTCCTTCTGAGCACACAGAGCTGAAGAGCTGGATACAGGAGGTATGAAACAAGATCATGGCAAAACCCCTTTAAGCATCACGGTGGTGTTTGCTTACCTAATTTAGAGGGTGATCCAAAAGTAGTAACTGCTTGTCAGTCGGGGACTATTAAATATAGTAGAAAGAAATTTGCATTGTGATCTCGCTCCTTCCAGCACGGTGGCCAGTCCCGATGACATAATCCTTCAGCGTTCAAGTGACCCTGCAGCCGTTCACAAAAGCTATTCACGATTGTGAATAGCTGCAGGGTCACGTGAAAAATCAACAACAATGTCCTTGGCTGGAAACACCAAGATCAGCCACAGCGCTGGAACGAACAGTTAAAGTAACGTTTTTGTTTTTTTTTTTATTCCTATGAGCGGCTTGTAGTTTTGGAAAACCTATTTAAGGATCATCCATACCACCAAGGTGTGCATCTATCAGATGAAGTTGGTAATATTTCAACCAAAACATGTCAATGGAGTTTTGTCATTTTCAAATTTTTCAGGTATAGAAAGATTTATTGCTTTTATTCGAGGCACTGACCACAGGAGAAAACTTTTGAGCTATAAACCATGGTGGAGCCTCAATTTAGGTACCTTTGAAGTCCTAGAATGTCATGACTAAGGTTTATTGCTAAAATAAGTACCCAATTTTTTTTTATTTTATTTTTTTTAAATATGTTCTGCGCTGCAATTTTATTAGATTCGGGGGGAAAAAGTTACATCTTACGAAGCACTATTTAGGATACCGGACACTATTTGGGATCAACTGGAAAAGTTAGTGGACTTGAAGCTCTGTAGCATATAAAGGAAATATATGTTAACATTTCTCTTTTAATAGTTTAACGTCCCTATTTTAGATACAGACAGAGCACAGGTTTTAAAGGATAGTTTCTGTGATTAATTTAAAAAACAGGTTTCAATATTCTTTTTTTTTTTATACTGCAATATGAATGAAATTTTAGACCAATACACAGAGGCCGAAACATTTTGATGACGTCTCTTCTACTTCCTATCCGGTGTAGGCCAAAACCCCACTTGCTTGAGCCAGCTTTACCGGAGAGTTGTGTATATATCCAAAGACACATTAAATATATATTGAAAAACCCATTTCCTTAGCTAGGTCTCATTAAAGACAAATCGATATAAATAAAAAACAACTCTACCTATTTGACTACATCTGAAAAGGAGCTCCATAATAAATCATGAAGAAAATATTGATACATTTCATATAGCATTTTTATCAATAGTTGCCAAAATTTGATTAATCCTAAAAACTTCCTAAGCAAAAACAAAACATAAATAAGCAAACTAAAAGATATGGCACAGTAAAAATGTTAATAGGGATGAAACCTCAGCAGCAAGTTTGCCAGTGATATTCCTGGTCTACCAGCAGAATTATATGACCATTGCCATCCACGGTTCTGTCCACATGCTGGATCGTCGGAACCGGTCCTTACAAGTTTTTCATAATTTTCTTATTTTCCAAAAACCACCAACTTTTAAGTTGCACAAATACCACAAAACATGAATTGTATACTTTATTTTTTTTTTACTTCAGAAACAGAGCTGGATAGAAAAAAAAAAAATAAAAGATGTCACCTACCTCAAGCTGCTGTCACAGGGAATTGCCCTTCTTATTAATTTCATTTATTAATGTTAAGTTCGCATCTTTAATTTCCTGCTCCACTCTTTTATTAGTTTCAGTCCCTTCTTTTATCCTACAGAACACAGGAAACAAAGGAGGTGATTTAATATAAACCATGTCTATAGGAAGGGGTTCCTCACTGTAAAGTCCTGACTTAATGGGTGTGTTCAATTTTGAACACATCAAAAGGCCCTAAATTAAGTTGACTGTAAGGTGATCTGTTACTGGGACTGCCAAAGATCAGGTGTTCACCTGCTGGGGACCCAGGGGAGTGTTAATTTCAACAGCAGATTCAAATGCTTCTCACTGAAACAAGTCTTTAAATGAAAAAGTATGAGACAACTTACAGAGATAAAGACATTATACATGCACACATTTTATATATATATATACATATATATATATATACATTATATATATATACATATATATATATATATACATATATATATACATACACATATATATACTACACACACAATATACACACAACATCATACAACACACATACATACCATACACATACATACCACAACATACATTACAAAACATATCACACAACATACTAACACACACACACACACACACATAGAAGAATAAGTATTTGCTACACTGGCGATATTGCAAGTTTTCCCACCTAACAAAAAATGGAGAGATCTAATTTTTATCGTAGGTACACGTCAGACCATCTTAAAAAAAAATCCAGACAATCACATTGTATGATTTTTAAATAATTAATTTACATTTTATTGCATGAAAAAGTATTTGATCACCTACCATTCAGTAAAAATTCTGTCTCACTGACCCGGTAGATTTTCTTTAAGAAGCCCTCCAACTTAGCACTCATTACTAGTATTAATTGTACCTGTTTGAACTCATTACCTTTATAAAAGACACCTGTCCACACAATCAAACTCCTATCTTTCCACCATGGCCAAAACCAAAGAGCTGTCTAAGGACATCAGGGACAAAATTGCAGATCTGCTCAAGGCTGGGATGGCTACAGGACAATAGGCAAGAAGCTTGGTGAAACGGTAATAACTGTTGGCACAATTATTAGAAACTGGAAGAAACACAAGATGACTGTCAATCTTCCTCGGTCTGAGGAGCCATGGAAGATCTTGCCTCGTGGGGTAAGGATGAATCAGAGAAAGGTCAGGAACCCACACACACAACTATAGGGTGACCCGGTAAAGGGAAACCCTTTGGAAGAGTTTGGGAAACAGTTTCTCAAAGATTCCGTTCGAAACCCACATATGCTGACATGGTTTAAAAATTCCAGGCCCGTTTTTAAAGGGGCCCCAATCCCCTTTGGGGACGATTAAAAGGAGGAAGGGGGGGGGAAGGTCTTTGTGGTCAGAGGAGCCCAAAAAATAAAACCCTTTTTGTATAAAATTTTTCCAAATTGGCTGTTTTTTGGAAAGGGAAAGAAGGGGGGGTAAAAAACCCAAAGGAAAAACCGTTCAAGGGATGTAGCATGGGGGTGAAAACACGTCCTTTTCTGGTAGTGCTGTTTGAAAAAGGGGACGGAAAAAATACACTTTTATTAAAGGGGAGGAGGTGGGGGCCAAAGTACCCGGAGTTTTTGGTAAATTTAACCCCTTCCCTCACCCAAGAAAATTTAAAGGGGGGTTTGGGTGGGGGGGTTTTCCCAGCAGGTAAAATGCCTGAAAAACACAGCAAAAGAAACTAAGGAGGGGGCCCTTAAAAAAGCTTTAAACATGGCCCTGGCCATGCCAGTCCCAGCCCTTTAAACCCAATATAAATCTTTGGGGGAGTGAAACTGTTTCAGCCCGCAACACCCCTTATACCGAAGGGATCTGGAGAAGATCTGTATGGGGAGTGACCCAAAATCCCTGTTTAGTGTGTGAAAACTTGACCCAAGAATACAGGAAACCGTTTGCCCTCTAATTGCAAACAAAGGTTCCAGTACCGAATATTAAGTTATGTTTTTCTATTGTATCAAATGCTTATTTTCAAGCAATAAAAGTTGCAAATTAATTATTTCAAAATCATACAATGTGATTTTCTGTATTTTTTTTATATTCTGTCTCACAGTTGAAGTGTACCTGTGATAAAAAATGACAGAGCTCTTTTTTTTTTAGGGGGGGAAAATTTGGGCAAAAAAAATGTTTTCAAATCCCTTATTTTCCCAAAAACTATTTTATATTACACACATTTTTACAACACCACACACTATATACATACATCCCACACACACTCTTTGTGTGGTATGTGTGTGTGTGGGTATGTGTGTTGTGGGGTGTGTGGTGGTTATGTTTGTGTGGTGGTGTAGGGTGTGGTGTATGTGTGGTGTATGTGTGTGTGTGTGGTTGTAGTGTGGGTGTGGTGGGGTTGTGTGGGGGTGTGTGTGTTTTTGTGGTGGTGTGTGTTTTGGGGTTTGTGTGTGTGTGTGTGTGTGTGTGTGTGTGTGTGGGTGTGTGTGGGTGGTGGTGTGTGTGTGTGTTGTGTGTGTGTGTTTTGTGTGTGTGTGTGTTTGGGTGTGTGTGTGTTTTGTGTAGTGTGTGTGGTGTGGTTTGTGTGTGTGTGGTTTTGTGTGTGGTGGTGTGTGTGTGTGGTTTGTTTGTGTGTGGTTTGTGTGTTTTTGTGTTTTGTGTGTTTTTGTGGTATGGGTGTTTTTGGGGTTAGGGGGTTGGTCTGTGGTTGTGTGTGTGGGTATGTGTGTGTGTGGTTTGTTGTTTTGGGGTGGTATTTTTTTAGTGTGGTTTGTGTTGTGTTTTGTATGTGTGTTGGGGAAATGTGTGTGTGTGGTATGTGTGTGTGTGGTATGTGTGTGTGTGGTATGTGTGTGTGTGGTATGTGTGTGTGTGGTATGTGTGTGTGTGGTATGTGTGTGTGTGGTATGTGTGTGTGTGGTATGTGTGTGTGTGGTATGTGTGTGTGTGGTATGTGTGTGTGGTATGTGTGTGTGTGGTATGTGGGGTGTAGTCACAACATCCACACACACCCCACACACACAAAAACACACAAAAATACACAACACGTTTTGTGATTATTCTAGTGGGAAAATTTAAAAACAAAAGTAAGTTTTCTGGTGGTATGTTTCCAAAAAAAAATGGAAAATGCATCCAGTTTGTCGAGACCTGCTAAAAAGCCTGATAAGAGGGAAGATACTTCATATTTAACTAGTTTTTCTGCATTCGCTAAATGCTTTTTTGTAATTCGTATTTTTTTAATTTAAAGGTTAAAAAAAAACCCTTTTTTTTAAGTGAAAACCCCCCACAGGACACACAATATTAATACAGTTAACATGCCATTTATTTAAAAACCGTTTACAGCTACCTGTTCTGAACCTGAGTAGCTGCAAAATGAACGTAATTCTTTTTTTCCAACAGCTTAGCCAACAGGTTCTCTATAGCACCCTTCTGGTTCTGAAAGGCCTCCTCCAAAAATTGGTATCTGAGAAAAAAAAACAATTTAGTAAAAAATTTTCAGGGGGGAATACTTTTCTTTAAAAAACCTTTCCTTTGATGGCCCCTTTTTTTTTAAAGGGTCCTTTACATGTTTTCAGCCTATGATAAACAGCAGCTTAGTTACATTACAGAGACTAGGAAAATGCCATTTTTAGTATTCCCTGATATTTTTAATTAATATAAGAAGGGAAAAGGTTACAGGGAAAAAAACTTTTTGCTTTCCCAAAAAAAACTTGAAAATTCAAAATGAGCAAAAAATGAAGCAATTGTTCTTTTGTTGTGACTGAATCAAAAATCGGCTATCAATAATAAATGCTTACATGTCCACTACAAAAATAAATAAATGAAATTGGGGACAAAAAAAAAAATCTACTAATATACTCACAGCCTTTGTGGAGCTCCCCTTCACTTCCAAGTTAGTCGCCGCAAACTAGAAGGCCTGGTGCTCCATTGTAAGTGAAAGGCCTCTCCTGTGTGTTGAAGGAGAATCTGAAAGTGAAGGGGAGCAGAAAATTTCTGGAAAAGCCCTGGGGGCAGGGAGCGGGAGGGGGGCGTTGGCAAGTATCCATTTTGGTTTCTTTGCTGCCCAAGCTGGCCCTAATTTCATTGATTTTTTTTAGTGGAGAAACCATTTTATCTGTATTGAAGATACTGTCCTCCTATCTGGGCCACCCCTGCTCATATGACCAACAAAAATCACCAACATAAGCATCACATTCTAAACTGGTTCAGATTTTAAAGGGTATGACCAAGTGATAAATAGGCCAGGCTAGGTGATGAATGTCATCTCTGGATGGTTACTTTTTGTTCCTATGTAAGCAATGAGGGGTGCCAGGATTATATAGGATATTTAATATTTTATGTCTATAGCGCTGTACAGTTATTATTTACACTGGTACCAGTCTCCATTGGGGCTCACAAAGTAAATTCCAGATTAACCCATCAGTATATTTTTGGAATGTGGGGGAACCTTAGTACCCAGATAAAACCCAAATAAGCTCGGGGAGAAAATATACAATCATCATCAAGACATGGTCATATTTACTGTGGACAATTTGAATACTATTGGACTGAACATTGCATTACCACTAGATGAGGCGAGTGGTTGAAGCGTGGTTTATGGAGCGTTGCTTTGTACATTGACATCATAGCATTTTTTTGTTTTAGCCATCTGCTTTTTCCCCCCCTTGAACCATGTGTCTGCATTATGGTGTTTAACGACAAATACTGTCAGTATGTGGAGGCAAAAAATTTACATATGGGTGGTAAAAGTTTATTATACTTAAGATTATTGATTTGTATGTGCACGCTGCGTTTGTCCTTGTGGCCGTGTTCAATGCAGCTTATTTGCCATCCACTTTTTAAATATACTGTATTATGTGTATACGTCTGATGAAATGAATATAGAGCTCTATGCTTTTATAATGTAAAGTCGTTTTTTTACATATGTTCTCTGGAGATGTACGATTAGAAAGAGTGCAATGTTTCAGGACGAGAAGCAAGCCACTACCCATTTCCCCAAAAATAAGACACCCCCGAAAATAAGACATAGTGCATTTTTATTTTTTTTATGTAACTGCTTATGCGGATGATGAAATCACTACAGTATATTAATACATGTTGATGTTTTGTTCAACAATAAATATGAATTCTTGTTCATGGAAAAATAACATCCCCTAAAAAAGTTTTAGCTCATCTTTAGGAGCAAAAATTAATATAAGACACTGTCACGGTATGTAAAGACTGGATCAACTTCTTTTCCATCCAACTGCCTTTGCAAATTTTAACACCATTCTAAGAATTACAAACCATGAGAATTTTTACTATTATCCTTTATTTTAACATTAATCAAAAAGGCAATTGTGAATAATGGGACTTTGCCGAGAGCTGGCCCAGCCAAACTCCGACCTTTCTACAGCACAGCAATTGTGCTGCCACTGCTGAAAGATGACTGCAGCTATAGGCAGTGCACAAGCCATACATCATGTGCTGGGAAAGCAAATGGTACTATTAGTCAAAACTACATCTGCATAACTAATATCGATACAAAAACAGCTTAACTGCATCCGAAAGGCTAAACCATAAATGATCAAGGGGAATATATGGACAAATCTCTGCCTGAAACAACAAATCAGATGAAGCAATCAAAACAAAGCCTAGGTGGAAGGCAATATTACAAGTCTGCATGCTAAACAGACAGAAGGGTGCACAATTTACTCTTTAAAACTTGTAACGTAAAACTCCAACCACAATAAATTCTCCAAAAACGCAGGTAAAGTATTATCTTCTGGATGGTCAGGATAATACGCAACCAGATAAGCAGTTTACTTATCAGCTTTCCACTTTTATTGAGGGAAAAGAAAAGAACGCTGTAACCGGAGATAAGAGCTTCTATCTTATGGTCTTGGTGACTTGGTACTGGGTGGACATGTGAGCAGATAAGATTTTATATACATAGCTGATAACAAAAGCCCTGGTGGTATCGTTTCATAACAGACACCACTAGATCACTCGTAAAACTGACAACACAATGCTTTTTGGGCTGCAAGTAGAAAATTGGACCTTTAAAGGGGCACTACCACAACAAATTTTCACGTTGGCAAGAAAATATTGAGATTATATACACACACAGTAACCCCGACAATAAGACCTAATGCATTTTTTTGATGCAATTCAGAGTTTGGCTGCTTATGCTGAGGTTTGTGATGAAAACACTACAGTATATCACTAAATGTTGATTTTTTTTGTTCAACAATAAATGTAAATTCTTGCTCATGGGAAAAATAAGACATCCCCTAAAAAGTCATAGCTCATCTTTAGGAGCAAAAATTAATATGACACTGTCTTATTTTTGGGGAAACAGGGTATTTGTATAAATATATATATTTTTATACAAATACCCTGTTCCCCCAAATATAAGACTATATATAGGGGTATGGGTTCAGCTGATAATATTAACCTCTCTCAGGCTATTCGTGGGACCGAGAGTGAACCATCAAGCAATCCTCACTGCAGTGCTTTCACAGGGGAAATCGGACACAAACCAACCAGGAAGTAATGTATGTGTGTATGTATGCATGCCTGTATAGGTGTATGCATGGTACTCAACACAAGTTTTCAGTTCCAAGGCTCGATCGGCCAACAGGTGGGGTGGAGTGACACCTTGCAAAAAAGTCTTGTCCTAAGGATGGGTAGGCAAGGTGCACTGAAAAAATGACAGAAAGGGCAGAGACCTGTCCTCTCAAGGAGGAAAGGCCAAGGCCCTGCTCCAGACCTCAATGACCTCAATGTATCCTTTTCGCTTTCGGAGTCTACCTCCTACAGACACTAGGCTAGAAACTGAGTAGCCTGGCGTCAGTAGGAGGATATACCCACTTAGGCGGAGTCAACACTTTTGGTTTCCGCCTCGTGTCAGCCTCCTACGGCGAGGGCATATACCCAAGGTGCCTTGTTCCCCATGAGAAATGTAGTTATAGAGAAAAAGATTCAGTAGAACTTGGGGTTAAGGAGTCCAGTAAACTGTCTTATCAGTAACTGACAGCCATCTCTGCATGCACAGTAATACAAGGAAGGCTGACCATCACTGATAACACCCCTCACTAGGCTCCTTAATCTGAAATAAGCAAAAACTGGGATCAATAAGTTCCAAATTGTACTGAATCTTCCTCCACAAAACAATACATCAATCTGCTCAGCAACTCCTACTTTACAAGAGTCTGCCTGCAGATCAGATAGCATGTTTAAATGAAATAGGTTCCCTTTAAGGACTGAGAAATACAACAATGCACTACTTCTTTACTGATGACAAAAGCAAAGATGTCCTCCATCAGATTTTTTTTAAATTTATTTATTTAACCACCAAGCAGTAGCCTTACATAAAGGATGTTAAAACATAATTTCCTTTTGACACTTAAATTCAAAAATAATAATTGCATGAATAGGGTCCATTATTCTATTAATCCATCATCCTAAATTATTGCTTGTACTTCCTTTAACTATATTCGTGTTACTACTGTATGCCAAATGTATGAGAGCAGTCTAACAGGGAACCTCTGTATCTGATAATAGGGGGAAGTAAAATCTGCTAAAGATGCATTTAATTTTGCTCTGCATTAGGAATACAGCCGATATCTAAATATATTGATCCATCCCATTAACATGCATGTTCAAGTGTTTAAAACATCTATGGCATCATTCCTCTTGGGGGGGGGGGGGGGAGGGAGAGAACAGACTTCATAATCTCTATTTTTAGTTGCGCTATCCCCATAGACATTTTATTCCTAACAGATCCCCGGTGACTACATTTATCTAATGATGTTTGTGAAGATTTACTTCTACTTTTGCCAATGACTATCAAATACTTTCCATAAAAAGCTATGACTGAATGTAAAGAGGACCCTTCGCCATCCCTGATATTTCTATTTTAGTAAATACTTGTGTTCCCTGTGAAATAAGAATTTTGGAGCATCGTATAACTCAGTTGTGCTGCTGCTCTGTTATTCCTTCTAGCAATGCATTATTGAATCAGTCAAAAAGGTGTTACAATTTATGTTTTTAAAAGGGTGTGTCCCTGTCATGTCTAAACCACTGGCAACAAAAGTGAGTAGACTCCTAAGTGAAAATGGACAAATCAGGCCCAAAGTGTCAATATTTTGTGTGGTCACCATTATTTTCCAGCACTGCCTTAACTCTCTTGGGTATGGAGTTCACTAGAGCGTCACAGGTTGCAGCCACTGGAATCATCTTCAACTCCTCCATGATGATCTCAAAGCTTTTTGTGATTAGTGTATACATATATACACACACATATACACTCAATTTAAATAGAAAAGTCACATATTGCCTGTTATGTATAAAACATTTTTTTTTTTTACGGTAGTGTCCCTTTAAAACCATAAGCATTTGGGTATGTTCACACGGCGTGTTTACTCCGTGTTTACATACGCTTTTAGCTGCGTGTTTGGATCCGTCTGTTGGACCCCAAACACGCAGCTAACAAAATAGCAATGCGATTTACATTGTTTTTAATATGAGACACGCATCGGCGTTCACACGAGTGATCGCCGATGCGTGTCTCTGTCTCACTGAGTCTTTCGGATCCGTCTTTCGGATCCGTTCCAAGAATTGATATGTCAATTCTTGGTCCGAAAGACGCAGCAGGAGCCCTATTTAAAACTATGGGGTGCGATCCTGCTGCATCCAACACGCATCCAGACACGTAGCAGCATGTTGGATACGTGTTGGATTCGTTTAGGATCCGATCGATGCAGCGTTTTGGGATGCGATTTTCGGATCCGAAAACGTATCCCAAAACGCTGTGTGAACATACCCTTAGAATTTGGACAGCTTTATGACAAATAACGGCAAAAGACTTGGATACCTGTGTTCCTTATGCTCGAGAAGCTGGCAGTCACGACACGTTAGTCTGTCACAGGTTTCACAGAACAGTTTAAGCTGCTCCTGTTTATGGACGGGACAGAAAACTGGACGCTGCCCTGAAGCTCCAACTGATTCTAGGAAAAAAAATAACATTTGTAAAGTAATTATCAAGTGAAATGTAACTTTCAGACACATCTACAGAAATACACAAACAAAAACATTATAGGCTGCTGTGGAACTGCCAATCAGGGGGTTTAAAGGGAACCTGTCACAGATTATGCCCCCCTTGCTGAGGACAGCACAAGCCAGTGAGACCTGCTGTTCCCAGCGCTGTGCCCCTTATTCTGTAAGATGCTGTCGTTTTAGAGCATTTACCCCTCAAATCTTATTCTTGAGCAGGTGTTAGCCCCACCCACCTGACAGTTCTCATGTTTCTACCTTTTCAAATTAAGAGTTTTATCAGTTGAGGTGGGCGTGGCTAACCTCAGGTGGGCGGGGTTTGAAAAAAACTGACTGACTTTTCTGGCTGAAAACTGCAGATTTGAGCATTAAATACTCTAAAACTCCAGCATCTTACAGAATAAGGGACACAGCACTGGGAACAGCAGGTCTGACACTAGCTTGTGCTGCCTTCAGCAAGGGGGGCATAAACTATGTGACAGGATCTCTTTAAGCCATAGAAAAAGACCTGAAAGTTCACTACATTTTTCATACAACACATGCACTTAAAAGGGAATGTGTCATCAAAAAAAGGACTTAACTCACGTTTTTGTTAGACATTTTTTATGAATTTTTAGTTTTTTTTTATTTTCCATATCAATTTCAATATTTAAAAAATTCTTAAGTTCCGCAGCTTTCACTTTGGTCACCAAGCCTAATCACCCTCTCTACAGTCTTCTTTCCAGGTCACAGAGCATGACTAGAAAACTCTCAATGGGAAGTCAATGGGACTGAGTCAGTCTTAAGTCTCCTATGTGCATGATGCTGCTGTAAAGTATCTCTGACTACTGTTAAAGCAGTGCAGGCAAGAATTCTGTCCCCACCATCATATATAGACGACTGAATTCAGAATTCTACAATCAGAAAATGACTAAGAAGAAAAGAATATGTATCGGTGTCTTGTTTTAGTAAGTAAAAACAAAAATATATATTGGCGACAGTTTCCCTTTAAGTATCCCTATCTTATAGATTGTAAACCTTCGCGGGCAGGGTCCTCTCTCTCTCTGTACCAGCTGCTAGTCATTTATCATCACTATTGTACCCGTTTGACATATGTTAGGTATGTAACTTCCCCCCCCCTTGAATGTACAGTGCCCTGGAACTAATGGTGCTTTAAAAAATAACACTTAGGCCCATTTCACACGGCATATTCAAGACGTAATTGCGGGACGGATTTCGCCTGCAATTACGGCTTGAGTACGGGGCGGGGCGTGGGCGGCAGCTCGCCGGCCCCATAAACAGCCATTATCCACGGCGCGTATCCCGCCGGGATAACGTGCATGCCACTTTCTTCCCGTCCGGCGTATTCGCCGAGCGGGGAGGGGAGACTGAATCCACAGTTCTCTATGAGAACTGTGGATTACCATAATGCCTGGGACGGATTCCAGCCATATTGCAGTGCAGTACGGCACGCAATACGGCTGGAATCCGTGCCCAAAATAAGCCGTGTGAACGGCCCTTTATTATTATTAAATATGCATGGCCCAATTCAGTTAGTGCAATAACACTTTGCTAAAGGTGGTCAAATACATTAGATGAACATCTCAGGTGGATGAAGCACGCAGTGGGGTGGCAGTCTTGGCCCAGAGGTAGTGTACTTACTAGGACGTGATATGAATAAATAGTCCTAGTTTATTTTCTATTTATTCAGCACTTGCAGTGTATTCCTATGTACTAATTACCTTACAATGCTTCATCTATGTATTATGAACTAATGAATGATCTACAAGTATGTACTGCCTGTGGTTCTTTTGTGTGTGTTCCATTCCAATTTTTATGCTTTTATAAAATCAAATTAAATATTTCATCATTTCTGATCAATGCATGTGATCATGCTGAATGCTGGCCTTCTTGCTATAGGAATAATATAATATGGAGTCCCGTGGCTTTATGTAACACTTAGGGGAGTACTTGATTTTGTTTGCTTATCATTAGTTGAATATCTGACAAATCATCAGATTTCAGAAGAACAAGCCAATCATCTAGGGAGACATGTATGATCGGGTTTTTCACCCTTTTCTGGCATAAAATGCACCCAAGTGAGCCGGCTACAATGTCTAATGCAACTAATGAATGTGAGGGGGCATGTTGTGAGGGGGCGTTTTGGGGGCATGTTGCACCACACTTGTAATATTAGACACATATGAATGTGGTTCGGCAAAACTAAGTGCATTACTGCTCAAACAGGCAGACCTATTTCATTGTGGTCTGTCTGAGCCCGAGGAGTCGAAGTGGAGCTACATTTGCTATCAGGGGAAAAATGTCCAAAATGTCTCAACTTGCACCAGTACAATAATAAAAAGTAATTTATTATAACTATCAAACTGTATAAAAAATTTAAATATAAATTTAATAAAAATGTTATATAAAAAATAATATCCCAAAAATATAAAAATATCTCCTATAAAATGTATTTAAAATTAATTAAATCTAAAATTACTTTTATATTAAATAACCGACTGATTATGATGATCAGATTTTTTACATTTTTACTACATTAAAATTTGAAATTTATTTTTGCTGCTCTCACCCTTTATTCTACATACAGCAAGAGCCGGCACACCTAAGGTGTTGCTGGGACCTGTGGTCCTCCAAGCAGGATAAGTGCCATAGTTTCTATTCACTGAAAGGCTATTCTATGACTTTGGGCATATATCAGATTTCAACGTGCCTGAGTTGTTATTCTCCCTAGAGATAAGATACAGCAATTGGAGATTGGCAGCAGCTTTGTCTTCTCTACCAAGCATGCAAGTGGCAAAAACAGCTGTCGGCCAAACAAGCACTTGCCATCTGCTGTCTAAGAGGACGCTCACACGACAGAGGAATCCATGCCGATTCTGCCGTTGCAAACCACTTTGTCCAACGCATTTTTAACAAGTGTTCTTTAAGTAAATTGTTGCTGATGGATTTAGATGAATTTATTGGATTTGGTTTTACAGGCGGCTTGCAGCCAGAAAGAGTCCAATTTGTGCCTACTGATTTTAGAGAAGGATACATGTGTACAAATACATGTACAAATGTTCTGGCTGCTTATAGCATGAAGATTTTAGCCATCCCCATTGACATCAATTGCAAATTTCCATGCGTTTGAGCACGTTTTTTGACCACACGTCAAAAATAGGCTTCATATTAACTACACCACTTCTTTTCTGTTGAGGTCAAAAGAAATCATCTTCGTTCAGCATTCAATGAGGATTAATAGGTGGAATCGGACTAGAAATCCTTGTCGTGTGGACAAAGCCTAAGACCATGTTCACACGGCTTAAAATGGGACGTATTTCGGTCCGTAATTACGCGGCGAAATGTGCAAATTACGGGCTGAAAACGTCCCATTCATTATGGTAATCCACAATTCTCAGAGAACTATGGATTACGTCTCCTCTCCCTGCTCGGCGAATCCGCCGCGGGGGGAGATAAGTGACATGTGAATTACCAGCGGCGTATACGCGCTGCTGGTAATACAAGTCTATGGGCCAGCGAGGTGCCGGCCCCCTGCTCCCGCCCACACGGCGTAATTACGTCCCGCAGTTAAGCCGTGTGAACATAGCCTAAGGGTGAATGCATATGGAACGGATTTGCTGCAGAAATTTTCCACAGAAAATCCAGAGGTTTAAAAAAAAAAAAAAACTGCAACAGATTGTGTGGATTTCAGTTCAGATTTTGGAGTGGATTTTACCCCCAAATAAGCCAGTGGGAAAAATCTCTACACCCCAAAAAGGAGATTCTGCAGATTAAAAAATGCACACTGCTGACAACCTCTGCCAAGTAGTGATGAGATTATTAAAATCCCATCCACACAGCTAATACTGTAATCCGTTATGTTTTTCCCATGTACAAATCTATGTAGAAAATTTTCAGCAAATCCATTCCGTGTGCATTCACCCTTACGACATTGAACTTCATAAATTCATGAAAAACACCATAAAGTCTATTCTCAACCATGATCTCTGTATCACTGAGGGAATTGTACCAATGGGTAAGAAATATGGCTAAGAGTCACTTAGCAAGACATTCTAGTAATATATAGTTAGGCTGTGTCTACGCAGCAATGTTAAAATGCTGTGCAAGATCTGATGGTAATCTGGCGGAATGAGACAAGTTTGTCAAAACTGCTGGAATACTGAATCTGCCGAAAATCTGTGCTGTGTAGACATAGCTTTACAGAATAAGGGGCTGTTAAGATGGCACAGGACAAATACCGGCCGGTTTAATTGACTGGTATCTGTCCTGTTTTTGTGCCGTGCACACAGCCGGCGGGGGACAGCATTTCTCCGTGGTTTGTGGAGAAAAGCCCTCCCCCTTCACAGACCTATTCATAGTCTGTCCGAAAACCGGGCGGAAGAACATGTTCTAGGTTTTTTCGGATCGCCGGCACGGATTTTCCGTTAAGGTCCGTGTAAAGGTTTTCAAAACAAGAAACCAGCTGAAAAACTGTGCCGTGGGGACAAGCCCTAACACTATCAAATGTGCTCATGTCAACAACATTCTGAATATTAACAGTGCTTTTTAGTTCACCTAAGGATATGAGTGGCAAGTTGCATATTCTGATGACCTCCCCCCAGCTTGTAATGGCTTCACATATTAGTATGTGCACTCCTCATTTAACAGTCGTAATCTATGTAGTCACCAGCAGTTATTCTGTCTAGCACTGGAGGACCATGCATAATACAGACAAGCAGCAGCAAGATGGAGTCTTGTCATAGTATAGGCATCAAAGACGGGCAGCCAGAATGCATATAAACATTTGACACTAAGTCATATAATACTGGCACAAGTAATTTCTGCTAGGCTAGGTCTACATGGCATTGGACAAGAAACTCACTGAAAACTTAATCACGTTCATTAAACTGTGTCCACTGTGTCAAAAGCTGCGGAAAAGATCAGTTTTTTGGCGCGTTTAGCATTTTTTTGGCAGAAATGCACAGCATTAGATTTGCGTGGTTACTGCAACAACAAAAAAAAAGGCACATAAAATGTGCGCCGCTTTACATAGACTCCAATGGTAAATTTTCCCCAACGTTTGAAAAAAAAAAAAAAAAAAACGACACCGGAAACAAAAACAAAACAAAAAAAATCACGTTCTGTGGAGACTACAGAACTTTTTTTTTATTATATTATTATTATATAACATCCAGCGTAAACAGCGTGTGCATTATGGACAGCGGCTAGACAGGCTTGGAGTGACTCAGAAGGTCCTGGCAGGAAGTCACAGGTATTTGGAGCCATCCCACAGCTGGAGGGTGCGTGGGGGAAGATCCATAGGGAGAACAATGATTGAGGTGGTCCGATAGATGCTCAATCAACACGAACATGAATGGTTTAATCGTCCTATCTTTTAAAGTAATGCAATTTATACACATTTGTAATAAAATTCCTCACCAATTTAAAGAGATTAGTTGATCGTCAGGGAATGAAAACATTCTGGAATACATCCCTGTGAAGACCTAGGTTTGCGTTAAGCTTAAAAGTACATGCAAAAGTATCCAAAGGAGTCTGGACAATCTCTAGCTAAATAACCCGGGTTCCAGATGGATACATTTCACGGCTGAAACAGTACAGCTCTGACCGAGACCGATTGTGAACAAACCTGATGATGGGACGAGGCCTTAAAGGGACTGTGTCATCAAAAAATGACTTCTTGTTTAACGTCACATTTTATGTTAAATCACAATTTTTTTAGGAATTTTCTATTGTTTTTTAATTTTTTAATTTTTCATATCACTTTCAGTAATTTTTAATAATTCTTCGAGTTTTCACTTGGCCACCTAAGCCCCTAATAATCGTCTGACACTGCCTGTTCTGTTTAGAGAGCTTTTTCAGCATGTGCTCCATGATCCAGAAAAAGCAGGGTCACACTGAAAGGAGACACCATTGTGTAGGTGAGGGAGAGGGGGGGGTAATAACACAGAATCCACCTGTTCACAGATAGGAGATGTCACAAGCTCCCCCTCTCACCTCCCTGCACAGGAAAAACTCTCCTATAGACATCTATGGGACAAAAACTGTCTTAAGAATCCTATGTGCATGAAGCTGCTGTAAAGTATCTCTGACTGTGGGGAAGACATTCTTGCTTGCACTGCTTTAACAGCAATCATATATAGACAGCCGAACAGAGAAATCTACAATCGGGAAATAAAAACGACCGAGAGGAAAAGAATATGGGTCAGGGTCTTGATTTAATAAGTTAAAAAAAAAAAAAAATTGGCGACAGATTTCCTTTAAAATCCTAGCACGCCAAACCTCACTGTAAACCACTGAGAATTGCCCAATTACATTTGTGAGATTAAACCCACCTTTGTCTCCGCATATTTCTAGTTGTACTTGATTTGTGGTTTAAATACAAATCTCAGGAATTAAAGAGCCATAATCAAATTTTTTATATATATTTCGATCTAAACGATTAATGTTCTATGACTAACCATAGTAAGACTAAGTGATCCTTTAACTTGTCCCTAGTCTAAACAAAAATTGCTAGTGTATTTCGCCATCTTGGGCACTTCACTAATATGCTAGGCTAGTATCTAAAAGAAATCTCCTAATATCTACTATATGACCACACATTCCATCTACGTCTGGAAACCTAAGGAAAGCGAGTTGCTATCTGGTTTAGCACATGTTGTCTTGGGCACTACACTATTTGCTAACCCAGCACTAAATATCCATAGGCCTCTTCCCCTGAGATTTCAACAGCAGGGAAAAAGTGAGATAGCATGCTGTCTGGTGAGCAGTAGAGCTAATTTAAAATGCAAGTCCTAGACATGTTTCACCACCTGAAGTGGCATCATGAGGGGTAAGAGGTTCAGCAGGAATGTCAAATATCTATTAGTATTCAAACCCTAGTAAAACCCTCCTCCTCAAAATTCATATCCAATAACCACCAAAGAAGCAATCTAATCCAATCAAGACTGTCGCAGAGGTGAACACTCCTATTGGGAAAATTTGGCCAATGCATGGTACTAGTCAATTCACCGGCCTCCCCTCTCCAGATGCTGGCGCCTGCGCGGTCTTTATAACTAAATCGCCAAGGAGACAAATTTTGCGGCGCAGGCGCTCTTATCAAAATAGTTCTATTTCCTTCCTTAGTTCCCGCAGATTTTCGCGCTTGCGCACTAATTACATTAGTTCTCAATAATCCCGATTACTATAGCTCATGCGCCTCACATACTGCTCGGAACGGAGCAAAAACCACTAGTTTGAAAAAAAAGGGGGGGGGGGGGGGGGGGGAGGAACAAGTCTGTAACTGTGCCCTCCAATCTGAGCAAATCAATCGCCTCCAGCCGATACAAAACAAGTACAGCTATAGTAGCCAGTGATCACATCAAAAATGCCACCTTAGACTGGGCACTTCGCTTCTACAGCGCAACATTAGTGCATTGGTAATCCGATCAAAAGGTCATCTGCAGATTATTAATAAATGTATTTTAAATATTGTACATGTTACTTCTTTAGGAGAATGTGTAATCTGATTATTCAATCTTGAATTTGTACATTAATTAACAAGCCTTAGGATAAGGACAAGAAGAAGGGGGCAATAAGGAGGGGTAAAGGAATCAGACATGCATGTAATATTGGCTTTACACATCAATTTGTATATGAATTGATTAAAATCAAGGAGATTGGCAGATATCAATTATAAATTCTTTCAAAATGATGATATGTATATTAGATAAATGCTGAACATGAAAAACCCTCATTAAAGGGGTTTTATCATTCATTAAATGGCCTTCAGAATAAGGGGACAGTGAAAACAAGTAACTTTGCAATTAGATGTCATTAGCAAAGCTGATCTTGTTTATCACAGTTTTTCCTTACCTGTCTGTGGTTCAGTTTACACTGATTATCCAGTGCTGGTCGGATCCCCTCCCCTTGCATTTCACTAGGCTGATAGCTCAATTTACATCCTTTACGGCCCGCGATCATATTCACAGGAGCTTGCATTCCTGTCTTCTCACACTCAGAGTTAAGGACCGGAACATATTCACTCTGCACACCAAAGAACAGAACAAGCATCAGGCTTCTACATTCAGAAACAGCACAATTGTGTTCGAACCCTTGCCTGACTCAATTAAGGGACCGTAGCAATTTCTCTCTGCACACCCAGCAGAAACTACAATCAGAAATCATAACAGTTGTGTGTCGGTGCCCAACTCTCCTGCAAAGAAGGAAGATCTGTGCCATTCATAGAAAGCTGGATTCAACTGTAACAAATCTCCAGGAGAGGAGAGGAGATCAGTGCTCAGTCTAGATTGAATGCAGCCTGTGGTACGTATACAGCTCTTAGAAAAGTTAAGACTGATAGTGGAGAGACACTATGTACATGTGGTGACCAATTGGAACTGGTGGGCAATTGGATCCTGTAGTTGTTTTTTTATGCCCTTCTGAAGGTTATGCTAGGGAGTTTAGAAGTAATTTCAGATAAATTAGGGTCAGCTCTCAGAATGTTCCAATGTCTACATAGAATGGCACTCACTTTATTCGCTCGGCTATCAAAAGTCCCAATGGATCTAATGATGTTATTACTTTTCACTGCTCTTTGTTTCACCAGAAGGTGCCCTCTGTCACTGGCCCTCGCCCTATTGTATGCCTTTGTGAGAAACCTTACGGGCTGTTCACACGGATAATCCAACCGGTACCTGCACCGTTTTGCGGCCGTGCACACAGCCTCCCGGTGATCGTCTTTTCTCCGTGGTTTGCAGAGTAAAATCCTCCCCCTTCACATTGAGATCTTCATATTCCGCCCGAAAACCGGCGTAAGAATGAACATGCTCAATGTTTTTTGGGCCGCCGGAGGTCTGAAAAACCGCCCGGAGGAAAACCCGTGCAGTGGGGACAAGGCCTTAGTGGCCTCTTTAACCAAAATAAATAAATATGCCTTATTCTCCCCTTCTCAGTCCTACCCCCAATCCTCATCTAAAATTCACCACTCACTCTGGAAAAGGTGATAAAGACCATCAGAAGACAGATCAGTTTATGGAGAGAGAGAGGGAGGTGCAAAGTGAGACAGAAGTCGAAAAACAAAACACGGCTGAAATCTCTAGTAATCGTTACATCTCACCCCACCGCTTGATCTACCTCCCAAACGTCTGTGTCTGAGGTTGTGCTATAAAAATATAAAGGGGTCAGCATGTGAGAAAGTAGTGGAGAGTATGGGAGACACCATAGCAGTTAGTCTCCACCCACTAGCTAAGTGACAAAGAATTAAAGAGGAGGCCTCCAGAAAGAAAAAAAAAAGAAAAAAAATGCAGTGCATAAGCTGTATAATACCTAGGAAAAGTGCTGCTATTGTACACAAAAGCCATTCATGAAACACTTGTTGAAAGGTTGACAGAAACCAATGCGTAGATGAGCCTTACCTGAAGACACATCTTCTTTCTTTGTGATCATGTGGTCCTTAGTGAACTTAACCCTCTGATGTGCTTCTATACATGTCTTACAAAGCCATTCGCCACATTCCACACAGAACCCAACAGCACTCGCATTGTCTTCACAACTTGTGCAAACCTATTTGGACAAAAAAAAAAAATAATAAGAGAACAAAATATGGTACATAAAATGCAACAAATGGCAAAGCCGCATATACATTAGCTAGTGGTGGCAGCAATTTACATTAACACCCCTCACTATTGCCAGTATTTTTAAAGGGAATTTATAACCAATATTAGATTTTTTTTTTTTTTATTTATTAAAATGATATACTGATAATATATTTTCTTCTTAGCCGTTTTAATTTTCCAACAGTAGATTTTTTTCCTATGTCTGTTCTCTGTATAGGAGTACGGGAGGAGCCGTCTTGCCTGAACTGCAAAATACAGGGACAGATCTATCTACTTCAACAGGAGAGTTTTCTAGACCTACTGTGTGACCTGGAAAGAAATCACTGGGCAGGGAGGAGGCTGTGACTGACTCTCTCCAATTGTAAACAGTGAATCCTTTGTTATCTATACACATTCATGTCACCTTTCAGTACAATCCTGCCTATACTGATAATGAGGAGACTGCTAAAAAGTGGTCTCTACAGAACAGGAAGTGGCAGACTATAATTGGGCAACGTGGCCAGGATTTCAGAATTTCTTAATATTGATATGGAAATTTAATTAAAAAAAAAAAAAAAAAACACCAATAATTCTTTAAAAATGTGTAACATGAAAACATGAATTAAATAATGGGTCATTTTTGATGAGACATTCCCCTAAGGCTATGTTCACACGGCAGCCGGCCGGCCCCATAGACATTATTGACGGCGCTTATTCGCCGTGAATAATTGACGTCGCTTATCTCCCCACTCGCCGTATTGTGCGAGCAGAGAGGAGCCGTAATCCATAGTTCTCTATGAGAACTGTCGATTACCATAATGACTGGGACATATCTCGTCCCAAAATAAGCCATGTGAACATAGCCTTAAAGGGGTTTTGCCACCATGTAATGTTGACGTGGGAACCTACAAAATGGGCATTTAATCCCTTCTCAAAAGTAAATGCCATATACAAAAAGTGAAGACTCTGAGAGCTACGAGCATTTCTCATCCCCCCTTAGTTACCTCAAAGCTTCCACTAGACATGACCCAGGCAGACAGGCCGCGCTTGCGTTAACACTTCCTTATCTGATGACCAGGGAAAATGAATGAGCTTTTTAAGGTCACCGGGTAGACATGCAGTCTGAGTCTGTGTCTTGCTGTATTGAGAATCACCTTTGTACTGTTAAATATTTCAGTTAAGTTTTGAGACGCTCCTTGGAATTTCTCACTCCTCACTCCACCCCCCCCTCGCGCTCCCCTGCAGCTCATGACTCCAGTGATTTGTATATATTCTGCTCCCGTGCTGATAAGAGGTAGGTAACTGGCCTCCTGGCAAATCCCCTTTAAAGAAAAAAAAAATTACAGGCAGTCCCGAGGTTACAAACGGAATAAGGACTGTAGGTTTGTTCTTAAGTAGAATTTGTATGCAAGTGGGAACAGGTATATTAAATGTAAGTCCGGCACAAAAGGTTTTTTTAATTTTGTAGAGTGTTTTTACATTTGTTTTGCCGTCTGTGCCCTTGTTAAGAAGATTTCACCTCATGTGTTGCTGTGGCATGCTGGAGCTTGTTGTTCCACAGCTACTATCAGCTGTGGAACATGTAAATACAAGGGCCAGCATGCTCCATAAGTCTCCGTTTGTAACTACGGGACAGATGTAAGTCGGAACGTTGTAAGCCGGGGGACGTGCGTACTTGAATTTTGGACATCTAATTTGTTACTTCCAATATGTAATTTTAACATCTTTAGGATATTAACATTATGGGAATAATGTCTGCAACATGAGAGTTTTAATAAAATTTCTGCTACTCTTTTTGGACCAAGGTGATTACAGAACAAACCCTCAGTCCTTCCTTTGTTCATGCTCCCGCAACCTATTCATGTTCTCAAGGGAAGTTTGATCCTTTTTCTCTTGGTGGCAGCAAAAATGATAATTCCCAGACTATGGAGAACTACTCTCACTCCCTCGGTCACCTCTCTGAGATTTTTCATGTGCAAAAGATGGAGAAACTTAGAGCAGACAATGCCCAGCTCATAGACAAACATATTAAAGGGGTTGTCTCGCTACAAAGATTGCTTTTTATGTTAAAGATCTTGCAAAAACAGTCACTTGCAATTTATGTCCATTAACAGTATCCTACCGTATTCCAAGATATGCCCCAAAATCAGCTCCTCAGGTTGCTATAGCTAGCCAGACCGTGTTTGATCCATTCCTGATAGGCTGCCTTGACTGGTTGCTGTAGACAAAGACCTGGCATCAACTGCATCCCAAGTAATAGTAGAACCAGTAGACACGCCCCTGAAATTCAAGTGAAACCAAGAAACAGACTGAGTGGGAGATGAATCAATGTAGTGAGACAACCCGTTTAAGGTATGGAGAGATTGGGTGTTTTTGGTTTCCTCTCCTGACTATGCGACCCTTTCATAACATCATAATAACCTCTGTTCACATCCATTGAGCTGTCTCTCAGGCTGCTGATCTGGATTAGAGCCCCTTGCGAGCCATGCACACTAGGGTTATTAAGTTGAATGTAGTATTTTGTTCTATTTATTTGCTCCTGAAATTGTCTACCTCATCTGCTATTGAACAACTTATCCATACTATGCTCTCAATGTTAACATTTATAGTAGCTTTCTTTTCAAGGAGCATTATTCATAAATAGCTACTTAATATACAGCATGTTACAGAGATTTGTTTCTCTTAGAAATTTCTGTGTGGCTCATCAGTAGAATATTGTTGGATTATTCTAAAAATTGCATATATTTTCTTTTTTTTCTGTATTACTTCTTTTGCAGTGATTAATAAAATCTTTGGAATATGAAAAAAAATCCCATTAGCACTATACTGCGTTCATTAGGATACGGGCAGTAATTGGCACCTCAAGGCTGAATATGCAGAAAGGATTGTCGGGTCCTAGATTGCGTCACTTGAAAGCTCAACAAGATCAAAAAGGGAGAAATAACAGGGATAAGCGGCAGGAAACCAAAGCTGCTCAGCCACCATTAACCCCTTAAGGACCCAGCCTGTTTTGACCTTCCTGACACAGCCCTATTTTTGAATCATGCATATGTCACTTAAATGTGAGAATAACTTTTTACACTTTTACCTAGTCTATGGGATTCAGAGAGTGTTTCTCGTGACACTCATGTGCTGTTAACGTTAGTAAGAATTATTTTATCAATACAATCCTTGTTTTGAGGAAAAATATAAAATTATCATGTAAATTTGGATAAATTTGCGATTAAGAAAGTTGGCAAAATTTCTGCCGTGCAAGACAGTTAATTAATCACCGCAAAATATTTATAACAACAACTACCATATGTCCACTATAATTTGGCCCCCCCCCATCCTCTTTTAATGTACCTGTTTTTTACGACATTAGAGGGCTTAGAAATTTAGTAGTATTTTTCTCACATTTTCAAGAAAATTTTGCAATATACATTTTTTTAGGGACCACTCCCCAGTTCTGACGGTGGCTTTGAGGTGCCTGTTTGTTAGATACCCCCATAAGTGTGGTACGCCATCTGAAGAAACTAGACCCCTTTAACGATTTACAACACTATTTACAGGAATTTTGATAACCCTTTAAGATATATCACAGAAATTAAAGCAAATGAGGTGAAATTTCAAAATTTCACTATTTTTTGCAGATTTGCAATATTTATCCCTTATTCACTGGAATACGGTATATTTGAGACTGCGTCCGACGCGAGAGATGCCGGTAGCGAATGCATTTAAATATCAATTCCGCCCAGGTCTGCTGTTTCAGAGATAACCCATATGTGGCCCCTAGTGCATTAGAAGAGGCCTCAACGCGTATGTGAATCCAGCCAGAATAGTCGAGGTGGTAGCACCTACAAGTGTGGACTCCTAGGGTCAGCATTGTTCAATACGTGAGGCGTGAGTGTGTATAGGTGGGCATAGTGCGTGAGGAGGGCCATTATCAGGTTTGGGTGAGAGCTGTCTAAAACTAAATCAACCACTCCCTAAATAGACTCACATATTTGAAAACTACACCCCTTTAAGGAATATATCCAGGGTGCATTGAAGTAATAGACCCACAAAGGTGATTCACAATTTTTTTTACGCATACGAGCTGGGCTGAAGAAAATGAAAAAAATTTTTTTATTCAAAGTAATCTGCAATTTTTGCTAAAAATTTTTTCATAATATACAAGAATCCGGGAAAGAAAAGTACCCTGAAACTTTAAGCAATTTTCTTCAAGTTCGAGTCAATACCCTACATGTAGGGTGTAAACCTGTGAGTGGCGCATGGCGGCATACACTGGAGGAAGTGCTATTTGGCTTTTGGAACGCCGATTTTGGTGGGCCATGTCGCATTTGCAAGCCAACCAAAGTAGCAGAAGCAGGCTAACCTTCGCAGAAGTCTCGCCCCATTTTGGAATTCAACACCAAATCAGGGATGCTCAACTCTATCATGTATTCTGCATTTTTGAGGCACAACAGGTGTTCCCATAGTTTTTTTTTAGCATTGGCAATGAAAATGGGGGAAAAACGCATGGTATTATTTGTGTTCGGTCATTTGCGTTTTTTGAGTTTCAATTTTTTACAGAGCATTCGCCGTGCCAGTGATAAATATTGATAACTTTTAACTAGGGGGTCGTTACAATTACAATGATAATAGATTTTATATCGTTTTTTTCTGTTTTATTACTATTTACAACAGTAGAAATAAGTCTATAAAAAATAGCGTTTTTATGTTTGTCCTAATTCGGAGACAGCCATACTTATTTATTTTGTTTGTGTGCGAGCAGTGTATGGGCTTGTATTTTTGCGGGATGAGTTGAAGTTTTTTTTGGTACCATTATGGGTCTGCATATGATGAGCAAGGTTCCACTTTTTATTAGGTTTTGTGAGATGTTTTCTGGAACAAAACTACAGCTATCTTGGTAGTTGTTTTTTGATTTTAATTTTTTATAGCGGTCACCTGTAACGGTAATTTATGACATGGTAGCTTTACGAAGCAGGTCAATACGATTACACCGATACCCAATTTGTATATATTTTTATGTTTTAACTTGCTTTTATACAATAAAACACTTTTATTCAAACAGGAAAATAAGTTTTTGAATCGCATAGTCCTGAGAGCCATAACTTTTTAAATTTTTCTGTGCTTGAGCTGTTTCGGGGACTTGTTTTTTTGCGAGATGGTTGATATTTTATTGTATCATTTTTGGGGGGACAAGGCTTCTTGATCGCTTTTAAATCCATTTATGGAGCCAGGGTGGAAGAAAATACTGCAATCCTAGTAGTGTTTTTTATTTTTATTTTTAACAGGGCACACCGTGCAGTATCCGTGATAATTTAAATGTGTCTAATATACTCTTTGGGTCGCTACATTATGGCGATACCCTATTTATATAGTTTTTTTTATGTTGAAGCACTTTAAAAAAAACAAAAAAAAAAAAAAGTGTTTTAGTTTTGAAAACAATATTTATGCATCTCATCTCTGACCTAATACAATATTTTATTTTCCTGTATACAAGCTGTATATAAGACTTTTTTTTTTGGCGGGAGAATAGACGTTTGTAAAATTAGGTACAACTTATGACGTACTAGAGTTTTTTTGATCGCTTTTTAATTCCATTTTATGTGCTGCGGATGAACAATAATCTTACTTCTGTGATTGTATTTTTTTTTACGGCGTTCACCGTACGGGTTAATCTAAACATGACAGATTTTATAGACAGGTCGTTACCACGCGGCGATACCAAATATGGTACTTTAATTTTTGATCTTTATTTGGGATAATTGGCGTTTGTAAAGGGGAGAAAAGGGCGGTGTACGTATTTGTTTATTTTATTTTTCCGCGTTTGTTGTTTTACTTGTTTTTCACTTTTTTTTTACTTTTTCCACTTTTTCACGTTACTTTTTTAACTTTTCCCCCTAGGGATTTAGAATGAAGATCTTTAGATCTCTCATTTCAATAGGAATCAGTACATAGCGTGTTGCTATTACTGGTTCCTATGACAACTGTCATCCACGATGCCGGGCCATTGCTCACGAGGGCACCCGGCATCGTGATGTCACAGACAACCCCGGAAGGCATTCTCTGCCCTCCGGGCTGTCAGTAGGAATGCAGAGGCAGTCACGGATCTCCCGATTCCCGTGCGCTGCTGCCGCCTGACAAGACGCAGGAGGAGCGAACTTCTCCTGCGTCTCTCTTAGTTCTATTGCAGACCCGAATACGTCGCAGATCTAATTATAGGTGTTAACCCCCCCCCCCTACCCCGGAGCGATCCGGGGTCTACGCTGCGGGAGTGTCAGCTGTAATATACAGCCGACACCACGCGCGAACTCTGCTATAGAGTTCGCGCGATCCTCACGGAAAGGATAACGTTTTCCATACGTCGCAGGTGCGTGAACCCCCAAAAGACCTGGACGTATGGATACGCCCAAGGTCGTTAAGGGGTTAATGTGTGGTACCTACATCCTGTCCACACTGTATATTTACCGGAAGGGCTTACAGTCATATTCAGAAAGATTCTCTATAATCCTTAACTTGTGGTTAATTGCTTGAAAGAAGTGAAAAAACAACCAAGACCTTTAATTCCAGGCTCTGAAAACAGAAATTCCGGCAAAGTACCACCAAGCAATACAGAGAGAGTCATGCATCACTGGCACTGTAGGAGGAAAAGTGACTAGGCCTACCAACCATAAAGGTAACATACATTCTGCTGGTGGAGTATTGTATTAGTGACACACGGTACATCAATCAGTTCTTACAAGGTGCCATTTTACCATAAAAATTTTTCAGGCATAGGCATCTCTACCATAACGCCAGCAATTGCATTTCTTAAAGGGTCTCACCATGCTGTTTCACAGAGGCACAGCAGCGATTGGCACATCATCCCTGTTGTTCCTAGCTAAGCCTGTTAGAGTGACTGCTGGAGGTTTCTCGACAGTAGTGCACAAGCCTACAGAGCTCAAAAGGGTTAAAGTTTGTAAATAACACACACGGAGTCACATCACCATCCCCGTCCACCGCTGCTAGAGTCTGTTCGAGCAGAGAAAGGTGGCCAGTAACTATGGAAGCTTGTGTACAAAAGCAGAAGATAAGCTGGCAATAGTCTATTTAGCTTTAACCCTTTAATCCCACCAAAAGGAAAAAAAAAATTACTAATTTTTCTCCTCCTCGCCGTCCAAAAGCCATAACGTTTTTATTTTTCTACCTACATAGACATATGAGGGCTCTTATTTTGCAGTACAAGTAATACTTTCTAACGGTGACATTTGTCGTACCATAAAATATACTGAAAAAACGCAAAAAAATTCTAGGTGGGGCAAAAGGTGAAAAAAAAAAAAAAAAAAAAGTACTTACGCCATGTTTGCGGGAGTTTTGTGTTGTTCAATCTTCAGTAAAAGTGATGTGTTATCTGTATTCTACAGGATGATATGCATCCGCCAATACCAAACATGTAGGGTTTCTGTTATGTTTTGGTGGCGTAAAAAAAATCCAAACGTTCC
Organism: Phyllomedusa bahiana; assembly: GCA_025379985.1. Taxonomy (NCBI): domain Eukaryota; kingdom Metazoa; phylum Chordata; class Amphibia; order Anura; family Hylidae; genus Phyllomedusa; species Phyllomedusa bahiana. The sequence goes on along the minus strand of JAODAL010006414.1, from coordinate 83,151 downwards.
ATTTTTTTAAATTTGCACTGCGGCACCATTTTGTGCGACCAATAACTTTTTTGTACCAACACCTACGGAAGTCAGTGATGGGGCATTTTTTGCAGGCTGAAGTGCACTTTTTAATGCTAGCAGTTTGGAATGCATGCGACTTTTTTGATCACTTTTATTCCAATTTTTATAAGACATGAAATGACCACAAAAAAAAACTATTTTGAGTTTGGATTTTTTTTTTCCTTCTACGGTGTTCAGTGTACAGGATAAGTGACGTTATATTTTAATAGATCGGACTTTGTCGGATGTGGCAATACCAAATATGTGTAACTTGATTATTTTATTTCTTTTACTTGTAAAATGACTAAAAGGGGGCCATTTGAACTTTTAATACTTTTTTTATACTTAAACTTGAGTCCCCCTAGGGCGCTTCACCACTAGGGGGACGCGATCATTTATACAGCCTAATGCATTGCATATACAATGCATTAGGGTGTACAAAGATTGTGCCTTCTCCACTTCCTGCCTGGGGCCGCAAGTGGGGCAAACGAAAACATGGCAATGATGTAAGCCTTCACAAGGCTTCCCGCTGCCATGTCCAACCATCGGATCACCGCAATTACGCTGCGCGGCACCGTTTTTCATTCATTTAAGGGGTTAAACAGCGCCGGGGGGGGAGGGAGGGCGCAGCCCCCTTACACTGCAACCGCGGAGAGTTAGCGGCAATTAGCCGCTAACACCGCACTGCGATCCCGTTGCACAACTCCTTAACGCCACCAGGACGTACTCATATGTCCAGGTGGGTTAAGGAGTTAAACATGTTGGCAAACAATCAATAAGATGGGAATGCCACATTGATTTTTTTTTTTTTTTTTTTTAACGGCTTTTAAAAAATATAATTTTGGGAGTTTTTTCAAAATAGTTTGACCAATTCTAAAAACGCAGCAGAAGACGTCAGCTCACCCACTCAGTCGTAAGCGCCAATGGATTGTAACCATGTTGAATAAAGAACTTATGTTTTAATAGTCGAAGAAGCAAATTTCTTAGCGCCATATTTTGCAGTTTCTTTACTGTTTTTATAATTATGTTTGGAACAATTTTTTTTTTATTTTTTTATTTGCATGTGTTTTTGTACATCAAAAAAACGCAATGTGTGAACCGTGCCGAACCTCTCAGATTCCATGTTTTCTGAGGAGTTAAGCAGCATCAGGTGCCCGGCAATGTGTTCTCACTCCTCCGATTAGAACAATGCAGCCAACTATCCAAACTAGCGTAGGGTCAGATGCTGTCTTAACCAAATGACCATGGTGAAGTTGAGAACTACATAGCTAAGCTTTTCCATGGTGGTTTTTATTAGTTAATGATTTTGTAAGCTGCATGACTAATCTTGTGTGGTTGTATTCAAAACTCCCACTGAAATCAGTGGTGGTATTCGACGACAAGAGCTCATTCTGAAATGAAGTGGGGATACAAAAGTTGGACACATTAATGCACATCCTATCAACAGGAGATGTCTTTTTGATAAATTTGCTAACTAGACCTCTTCACCTGGTCAGAAGACTTGCATTGTTTGATTAGCTGAATATGCATCAGGACCTCAGATTATCCAGCAGCAGTCAGAAAAGGTCTGCCTACTGCTCTCTATATAGTAGTGGTGCCAGGGTAACGCATTATGAGACATTGCCCTCACATCACTTTGTGCAGGAATGATGCCACATCCTCTTCCAACAGCTTTCCCATGATCAATAACCAATATCTGTGGGGAAATGTGACATCACCCACCTTTCTCAGATGCTATGGTAGATAGGCTACTCATTGTACATGAAAGCTGGGTGATGCCTCATTCCCCACTACAATCAGAGTTACAATGATAGAATAGCTGTGCACATGCTTGCTGTGTACAGCACATACATAGAAATAAACCAAATTATGTATTTTAACATGTATTACATAGATCATAGGATGAGGAGAGAATGTTTATTTTCAAAATGTTACAAACCGGTTGGGACTGTACTACAAACAACCTGCTGCAGGCAACCAGGAAGGAAACTGGAGCAGAGATGCAGGGGCATGAGGTGTACCTGTCTGAGAAAGATGTAAGGGTATGCAGGGCTAGGCTGAGCAGTGCTAGGTGGATTAGGGGGCAGTTGCAGAGAAGTCCTAGATTGTAAATGCAATGCATTGTGGAACTTGTAGGAAAGATGCTGGAGAACTACTGACACTCCCACAAGCAGGACTTTTCACTGCAAAAAGTGCTTATCTTATGACAGATGAATAAAGAGAAAAGAAAAACACACATGCAGGTAGTGGAATATCTTTACTTTTCATTCTAAATTATGTTTATAGTGTTCTATGAATTCTTTAAACTTATGGATAACCGCTTTAAAGAACGCTTTATTTTAGATGCAGTCACACAATGGAATTTCATGTGAATCTTTATGGAGGAACTGCACTCAGATTTGTATGCACAGGGTCTCATAGTAGTCGGACCTTGATTGTAAAGGTAGATATTTCATTTAAACAAGGTAATGACCATATTTTATAAATAATAAATCAGACTGATGGAATTGCTGGTAGTCATACCTGCTCAGACTTCTCATCGGTGCTACTTGGCGATTCAGATGTGTCTTTCACAAAGTAATTATCCACTAGGTCGATTTGCCTGCATTCTTGTCTGCAAACTGGACACCTTATCACACCAACTAAAATCAGAAGGACAGAAAATGGAGTTACAATAATGCAACATGTACACAAAGGACTATATTGTTTATTGCATGTGTCTAAAGTATAACACCTCAAAATGTATAGTATGAAAAGGTTGTGCTACCCAGTGAATTAAAAACAAATTATTGGAACATATCCTAACTAAAATATATTTATTAAACTCTATTTTAAATAAAAAGGTCTATTTCTGTAAACTTTTTTGTTATAGTGTACTAGAGACTTCGCAAACCATCTGAATTTAAGAAAAAAGCTATAATTTTGTTCCTACAGCAGCTATGCAGATTTGAATTAATGGTAAGAGGGGGGGAAAAAAAACCTCTGGTTTAGTGTGATATGGCAGTTACGTTGTTCCATAGTTCTTGTTTACCTACCAAACGGTCATGTACAAGAGTATGAAAGAGTATACAGTATCTCACAAAAGTGAGCACACCCCTGACATGAAAAGATATATTCCAACATTTACAAAAATGTCAGAGGTGTAGTCACTTTAACTGCAGGCTCAGACTACATATCATTACCTTATAGTTCACAAGTCTGATTAAGGGGTTTTAATTAACAACAAAAAAACTTAAAAAAATAAATAAATAAATTCCACACATTCACAAAAAGGTACATCAATTTCAATATTAAAACACCAACACACACAACCCAAATTCCCAAAAAGTTGTGACGCTGTGTAAAATTAGAAAGAGGAAAAAAGCAAAAAACCAAGAAGGATATGGGAATCTCTCAGCCTTATTTTGTTCTCTTCACAAAGAAGAAAGTTCACATGGGCTAATAAACGTAGAGAAATTTTTTGTCTACCTGTTTAAGTTCTGGGACTTTTTGATTAACCTTTTATTCAGAATATAGAACACATAACAGAAGTTAAAAAAAAAAATTTATGTTTATATTGAAAAAAACCGTGAACAATTAAAAATTGATGGTACCAACACATCTCAAAAATATTGGGACAATGTTAAGAGAAGGCTGAAAAAAAATGGCATTAATGAAAGGGTTCTTCAACTAAAACTAGAGTTATATATTCTGGGAAGTTTATAAGGTTTTTAATAAAGAAAATTTAAAAAAAAAACGAAAACAAACACTTTTTTACAACAACAAAAACTACGCAAATTTCATCCCTCTGGAAATGCACAGACATGAAAAACACAGAGCATAACATTTATACCACTGAACTCCAGGAAAACTAAGCCCTCACAAAAATTGTTCTTCCACATTCGACCCCAGATTTTTTTTTGGGAGGGGGGAGGGGGCGGGGGGACCCAGTGCATGATATGGTACGGTCAATAGTACTTTTTAACCCCTTATCGACATATCACGTATGAGTAAATCATAGTGCCGTTAAAGGGAATGTGTCATCAAAAAAATGACTTATTGTTTAACTCACATTTTTATGTTAAACACATTTTTTAGGAATTTTTGGTTATGTTTTTTTAAATTTTACATATCACTTTCAATATTTTTTTAATAATTCTTAAGTCCTGTAGTTTTCACTTTGGCCACTAAGCCTAATAATAGTCTGACACTTCCTGCTCTGTTTAGAGAGCTTTTCAGCAGTGTGCTCATTTTCAGTAAAAGCAGAGGTCACACTGAAAGGAGACACCATTGTGTACGGATAACACAAAATCCACCAGTCACAAGAGGAGATGTCACAGCTCCCCCTCTCCCCTCCCAGTGAAAACTATCCTATAGACGTTTATGGGACAGAAACTGTCTTAAGAATCCTATGGGCATGAAGCTGCTGTAAAGTATCTCTGACTGCTGTTAAAGCAGTGCAAGCAAGAATGTCTTCCCCACAATCATATATAGACAGCCGAATAGAGAAATCTACAGTCAGGAAATAAAAACGACTGAGAGGAAAAGCATATGGATCGGGGGCTTGAGTAAAAAAAAAAAAAAAAATGGCGACCGATTCCCTTTAAGAGGCTTTATATCGCTGCGATCCCGCTACATAGCCGGCGGGTGACGGCTGCTACTTTCAGCTAACACCTGCCGGTTACTGCTGTTAATTTCGACTAACACCTGCCAGTGCAGGAGCGATCCTGCACTCTTTAACCCTTTAGACTCCATGGCAAACATATCTGCAGCATCTACACCGTTTCTCACTCTGATTGGGACATCAGTGGCAAGATTGCTGTATCCCAATCAGTTAACATGGGAGCTGGAAGCATTGTGAAGGCTTCCATCACCGCCATGTTTTCAGTTTTCCTACTTCCTGTCCTTCTTGTCTATTAAAATCTAACAATTTATCCCGCACCCTGAACCCCGTATAAGATAAATTCCAAATGCCAAAATTGCGGGGCTTTTTGGTCATTTCACATCTCCTAAAAATTGGAATCGAAGTGATCAAAAAGGTCACATGCACTCCATATACAGTACAAAAAATGTTACTGGTCGCACAAAATGGTGCCGCGGAAAAAAAAATTAAATAGAAAATGTTTGGAATTTTTCTTACAGTACCAAATAACGAAAAAAGTACATTTTGTATTGCCGGATTTGTATCAACTGTATTTGAAAATACATATAACATTATTTATACCAAAGACTGAATGCCGTAAAAACAAAACACCTGCAAACATGGTGCAAGTACTTTTTTCCCCATTTTGCCTCACTTAGAATTTTTTTGCGGTTTCCCAGCATATTCTATAGCAATATGAATACCACCATTAGAAAGTACATCTTGTCCCGCACAATAAAAGTAATACATTTGTCTAGATAGATGGAAAAAAAAAAAAAAAATGCTATGGCTCTTTAAAAGTCAAGGAGGGGGAAACTGATGTGACCAAAAAAAAAAAAGGAAAAAAAAGGCAGCGGTGGGAAGATGTTAGGGTGCGTTCACACGGTAATGACAAATTACTGGTCGGATTATTCCCGGTTTGCAGATTCAAACCGCCCCCCCCCCCCCCTCCCACCCCCTCCTTCATGTTCTGCTAAAAAAAACAGGCGGAAGAATGAACTGTGTCCTAAAAAAAAGTCCGACAAAATCCGTGCAGTGTTAACTACTGCATGGCTTTTCTATTTAAAGGGGTTGTCTCATCTCAAAGTTTCATAGGATACATGAATGAAATAATTCTGCTTTGTTCTGTCCCTTCCTGGTCAAGCTGTCTGTAATTAGTATATGAGCTCCATGTATTCAGTCCTCTGCTAATTAGATAAATCTCATGCTGTCAGGACCAGGGAAGCTTTTGAGTTAAAGTAAACTGTAGTAATTACAGGCTTTTGTCTGAAAGATCAGAAAAAACAAGCTCTCACTGTCTGGAGTTCTGTGCTTCTGCCGCCCTGACATGTGTTATGACTTCACTCCCTGCTATCAGCTAGAGCAAACAGCAGAGGGAGGGGAAGTACACAGGTCGGTCACTTGGGGAACCAGAGAGAGCACAGAAGGTGATAAAATCACTTGTAGCTCCTTAACAAAAAAAAAAAAATGAACACTATATATTTGGTAAACTTCATTTAATGTTCTCTACATATTGCAAGCTAATCTTTGTAGCGAGACAACCTCTTTAAAGGGGTTTTGCCACAAAGTAAAATTGATGTGGGAAGTTTGTAAATTAAATAAACATTTTCACCAGTCATCATTATTAAAAATTCTGGACCGTTTTTGTTTTATCTGCTCTTTTAGTGATCTATTGTTTACAGCTCGTCTCCAGGGGATACGACCAGGGCTGAGAGCTTCTCAGTCCTGGTCGCACATGCTCAGACATCACTTCTCCTCTCAGGCAGCTACTGAGTGTTCAAACCCCAGGTGCTGTCATTCTACTCCTGTCCTCCTTAGTAATTAGTCAAACAGTGCAAATAAATTAAAAAAAGAAACCTCAATCAGGTATGTGCATTGATAAAGAGAAATAAAGTCCACAGGTTTGGTTTCTGCAGGGATTTGAACTGAGGATCCTTGTACTTGGAGGCAAAAGTTTTACCTCTAAGCTACAATGTAGCTACTTATAGTTCTACACATAAACAGACCTTTCTTTGACTACAGAGAGGAAAGGCCTGGTGATGTCATCCTGCTGGGTCACATGATATGCAATTCAAACAAATCACACACGCCCCTTATGAGCACACAGAGCTGAAGAGCTGGATGCACGAGGTATGAAATGAGATCGTGGCAAAACCCCTTTAAGTGAATATAAAAGGATGACAGTCGGTTAACAGACCGTTTTCAAATCCAAAAACTGTCTGTAATCTGACTGAAAACCATACAGTGGGGACGGGCCCTTAATGATCCTCTTAATTGTTTACCCAGGAGCAGAAATGTAAGTTTGGGGAATCAGGTACTGCTCCACAGCCACATACAATTCAATATGGATGCAAGCTCTTCAATAAAGGTGATCGGCAGGATAGGCCCTCAATGTAACAGATGTGGATGTGGAGAGTCAGGCATTCATCTAATGTGTAAGACCAGTTTAATAGCTTGGATGCCATAAAAACCTGTATTCTTTACTCTGTGTGCTAACCCTCTGACGGCTGTAGAGATTTTTGCTTGTTAGTGTAGGGTGGGGGCAGTAGCTTGTGCATCCTGTATGTAGTGTGTACTGGAGGGTTGGGGGGTGGTGAACACAATGTGCAACCTAAGTGGTAGGGAGCCTATATACATGTACATAAATTAGCCCCTTTAGTCACACCTCTCGCAATAGTCACAACAAAAAGCTACAAAAATGCAAGCTATCGGTATAAATTCAAATGCAATGCAAAGACTATCTGCTAGAATTTTCTGAAAACACAACAGAATAAAGTAACACTAAAGTGGATGAGATGTGAACAAATCTCCTCTAACGCTGCAGAAAGTGTGACAGCCTTTGGAAAATTTCCATGTGTACCATACGGATTTGGCACATATTGGAGACCAAAATTCGAAGCCAACTATTTTTTTTCTCTCGTACCTTAGACAGAGAACAGATGAGAAAAAAAAAAAAAAGTGTAGAAACAAGAGGCAAGTCACTGCAATGGCATGCTTCAGGTGTTCACTTTCCACCAATATATTTCAATATTCCTTCAGTGTCTGATGGGAGACTAAAATTTATGGAGAGACCGACTACACATGTACTAATTCTCAAAAGTCGGCAGCTACACTTGTGTAGGGTATTGAGAAAACTAAATCACTGAAAATTAACACCAAACTAATTCTAAAATCTACCTTTTATTACTTGCCTATAAAAAGAATTGTAACACTAAAAAAAAAATGTATACACCTGTGGCAAAAACCACTGTTGCAAAAACGATAGGTCTATCCCTCATATGTGACCCTACATAATCCTATAGGTAGGCCGGGTAATCGTCCCGAAAAGGACGGCCCCACCTCTGGAGGCTCGCCCTAGAAATAACGATTGCTTCCCTAACGTACTAGAAAGCCCAAATATGTAAAAACGGCTCACTCTAGAATGGTAAACAATAGACTTGTGTATATCCAATCACTATAGAGAGTTAAATAATCCGCTTGCTGGTGCAGATAACCACTCCCTTATACCATTTCATCCAACGTAGGATCAACATACAAAAATACATTTTAGAAAATACTTCCTGAGGGAAAACGTTCTGGTTAAGACAAGAGAAATTTTTTTTTAATCTCATTTACATACGACCTTATTGTTTCCAGCACTCTCCCTTTCATCCCTTGGTCCCGACGTGTTTCCCCCGCTTGATGATGAACCCAATCATCAAGCGGGGTAAACGCGTCGGGACCAAGGAATGAAAGGGAGAATGCTGGAAACAAAGTCGTATGTAAATGAGATGAAAAAAATTCTCTTGGCTTTACCAGAACGTTCTCTCTCAGGAAGTATTTTCTAAAATGTATCATTTCTATGAGGAAGCCTGCCATCCACCTTGGAGTCCTTGTTTAATTTGTATAGGTGGTGCGGAGACTAATTTTTGTTCTTCAGGCCACCTTTATAGAAATCTCTACCTTGAATTTTCAGCTAGATTACTTTGGCACAATGAGCTGATTTTCTTAGGTAGTTTGGATCTAAGGAGTGTACTTTTATGAAACCCACATTCTCCAAAGGGGCTAGTACAAAGTTCAGACTACCCAAATACCAACAGAACAGATCTTCAGCCATAGTTTTCTTCTTCCTGTGGTGGAAAGAACAAAAGAGGGCAGCAACTACAACTCATTCTACTCTTGTGGATTATTCTAAGGGTACGTCCAAATGGCATGGCTTTTAGACTGAAAAACGACTGTCAGACCTCCCCATTGGTGGCAATAGAAAATCCACCCAGTAGTCTACACTAGACTGTTTTTCTACCTGGCTGATTTTTACACTGCCGGCATTTTGAAAAACTCAGAACCTGCACAATCTTCTGCCTGTGCAAAATGGTTAAGGGGGACGGGCAAATCCACAAACAGATAAGTCAACAATAAGTATTGAAAAGATAATAAAATACCGTCCGGATTCTTAAGACATAATCCAACTGGTAGGTTGTCTATGCCGTGTGGCCAAACCCTAAAAGTAGTGAAAACAATGTCTTGAGGTCTCTTTTTTCAAAGTGGTTCTCTAGGTCTACAGAAACATACCTGTTTTTTTTATTAAGTTAAGTATGTGTAATGGGGAGAGGAGGGATTTTCGTTTTTCTCTACCGGTTTTCAGGGCTGTGGAGTCGGAGTCGGTGGCTATTTTGCAGGAGTCGAAGTCGTCATAAAAGGGACCAACTCAGACTCCCAAAATATATAATAAGTTGGTCCAGTTAGTTCGATGCAAAGAGCAAGAGGAATTGGGTGCGGCCAGTGCTACTGCTCCCATATCTTCAGCCTTATCACATGAGGAGTGTAATTGATGACATGGAGCAGGCAAAGCGCTGCCCCAGGGGAAAAGATTCCGCTCCCAGGGCAAACAGATTTCAGCAAAATTTTTCACCTGCTTTCAAAGAAGTACAAGAGTTCAACCATTCATCAAAACTGACTGTGGCTGAGGCAATTCCTTTATACCCTGACATTGTTAGAGCTGTTGCCCCTCTGGTCACCGCTTTGCCCCCAACCCAAGTTAGTGTAGAGAGGCCGTTCTCTATCATAGAAATAATGAGGTCAGATGTGAGGTCATGTTTGCAGGATCTAATGGAGGCAATGTTATTTCTCAGAACAAATTCAGAGACTCCACAAATGTTCCTGCAGTGTTTTGCATATTTACAATTGTTTTGTGTCCTAAAGTTGTATCCAATAAATGCAGCGACGTCTTTTGGAGTCACTGCAGACATCGGAGTTTGCGGCGCCCGGCGCCACAGCTACGCTGGGATCGGGGCTGTACTACCCAGCCCCGATCCCAGAGCATCTTCTGCGAGCACCGGGTTGCGGAGGAAACCTCCGCAACCCGGTGCTTTAACCCTTTGATTGTGGCAGTGTGTTACCGCAGCGCAATCAAAGGGTTTCCCCTGCTCTGTTGGGTGATTGGAACACCCGGTGACTCGACAGAGCCCAGGGAACGGCTGCACAGTCAGCCCTGGGGACCTAGAGTGGCCCCAGAGCTGTCTGTGTACTAAGCCAGTGACTAGGACGCACTGTGTGCTATCCAGATCACTGTCTGTGTCAGACTGACACAGATTAGAATGTATTAGCATATATGAATATGCTAATACATTGCTAAGTATAAAAAAAATTTTTTTTTTAAAACGTAAAACAGCTCTCCCTCCATGGGAGTTAAAAAAAAAAAAAAAAAAAAAGGAAAAAGTGTAAAAAAAAAAAAAAAATTTAACAACAAATTGTGCGTAAATTACACAAAAAAACCTACACATATTAGGTATCCACATGACTGTAATAACCTGTACAATTAACCTAACAAGTTATTAAGTGTGAAATGTGAATGGTGTAAAAAAATTTTAAAAAAAAGGTTTTTACAAAATAAAAAATACTGCAATTATTTATAAGTGAACTTAAACTATTCCACCATAAAGTACAATTTGTCTTGAATAAAACGAGGCCTCGTACAAATGAGTCATTGAAAAAATAAAAAAGTTACAACTGTTGAAAACGCAAGGCGGTAAAAACTAAAAAAAAATGTTCTGGTCATTAAAGTGGTTTTGCCACGATGTAATGTTGACGTGGGATCCTCGAAAATGGGTAATCACTTTTTTAAATATATGTGATTACAAAAAATGCAGTCAGAGAGCTACAGGCTGCCTTACCTGCCCTTAGTTACTTAAAAGCTTCTATTAGATACGACCTGACAGGGCTTGCACAGAGAACACTTCTTATCTGATGAGACTGAGCTGAAGAAGCTTTCAAGGCACCGGGTAGAAATATGTTGTGTTTTATATACAGAATTCACTAGTTGGAGTTTGATTATTTGAGTGAACATTTCACACGATCCCTTATGCAGCTCTGTGCTCTGGCTGTGTCTCTTTTAGCTCAGCGTGGCTTGTTTACAATTGCTTCTTAGCAGATAAGGCACGTCCTGGCAAAACCCCTTTAACTACTTTTCAGGCGTTCGGCTTAAGGGGTTAAAAGACAATAACCTATTAATGACTCAATGATACAAATACATTGTATAATAATCCATAACATAAAAGCAGAATAGAACAATTTTTTACGTCTGTTATCTCATTACTGAATAACACTATGTATCAAAGGACTGAAAGCTTCTCATTACTGCAAGTTATTAAACTATTAAAGCAGAAACCAAAGAAGCCAATAGGTTGTTGGATATAAATGAATACAGACTGCTATACAAGTGTTGCCATAGGAGCACGGCTTAAATATGATAGAGGGTCCCTTTTCTCCCTGACTTCAGTGCCCATCGAAGATGTATTGCCTTTCTCAGCTCCCAAACAGAGATTTATTGCAGCCTGCACAACAATAAATCATCACTCAAAAATAAGTAGCCCTAGTGAATGGCTTATAAATCCCCAGTACTGGCTGAGCAGAGGTTTCATCACAGCACGCCTGTCATTGTCACTGCTACTGAGGGATAACATATTACGATCGCTTCATGCAGATGGGGAGAACTCCAGGCTGGTGGTAGTGACGGTCATGATTAGAAGATCTACAGGGCTCCACTGCCCGTCTACAGTCTCGTCGCCCGAACAATAAGCAGACGGATGCCGAGGTTTTATGTAACATCAGGCAATGGAAAAGCACAACGCCAGGTCTTACATGCAGTGTTTCCCAAAACAAGGCAGAGGTAAAAAAAAAAAAAAAAAAAAAAAAAAAAAAAAAAAAAAAAAAAATGGTGCGCTCGCAACACACCTGCCTGTTGACGCCACATCATCCAATAACAATGTATGATCATCATCAAGCTTAAAAGGGAGCCCGTGACGTGGGTTTTACCCCCCTATCAGAGAGCAGCATGTGATCGTGGGAGAGATACTGAGCAAAAGCACAGAAAGTCTGTCAAAGTCCTGCTGACTCCACCCTCATACAGCGATTGACAACTTTCCCTGCATCAGTGTGTTTAACCACTATTGAGGGCGGGGTAAGCAGGACTCCTAATGTCGTTAAGGAAGCGCAGGAAAAAAAAATGCTTTTTCCCGGGGAAATTTATATATTTTTAATATATTTATATAATATATTTATATTTATCTAACACATTTTATACATACACATATATACACATTATAACTTTTATACACATATATACACATAATAAAATATATACAAATATTTACACTATATACACATAAATAAAATTTTAAAAAAACATATTTTAATATTATTAAAACAATACATCATATAAATAAATAATATCATACATATATTACATACTTATATATAATACATATATACAAAGATATATAAATAGATATTACACATAGATTACACACTTAGAATACATACATAGATATAACACATAGAATACATAATATAACATACATGATATATACATAATGATATATACTTACTAGATATTTTCATACATAGATATATACATACTACTATCACAAATAATATAACATATATACAACACAATAAACCCCACATATAAACATAATATTTACACATACATATATTTTCACATACTATATATACACATACATAATATAACATACTTAATTACACATACATTATATACACAAAAAATATATACAATACATATATATACCATACATATATATACACATAAATATTATACAAAATACTATATATACACATACATATATATACACATCATATATATACACATAATATAAAAAAAATTATATACACATACATATAATAAAAAACATATATTTAACATACATATATATACAATACATATTATACACAACTTATATAACTTAAATTAACAATACATATATATAACATATATATATACACATAAATATATACCATACATTATATACACTACTATATATACATAAAACACATACATAATTAAAATTTTTTAAAATACATAACAAAAATATATAACATATATATACAAAAAATTTTACACTATATTAAAATTATATCCCTATATACTATAATAATACTATAATATATACATTATATTTTAAATATAATATATACAATATTAATACATATATATATAAAAAATTATATATATATTTTAAAATAATATTTTAATAATATATAATAACAAAAAATATATACAATAATATAAATATTAATACTAATATTATAATATATATATAAATATATACAAAATTCAACAAAATATATACAAAATACATAATATACATCAAATATAATATACAAATTAATACAAATTTTATACAAAAAAATTAACATATTTATATATACATATTAAAATTATACAATTATATTATAACAAAAATAATATAAAAATTTTATTTTTAAACTTTAAAAATTATTACATATTATATATATTATATATATTATACACACACTCACCGGCCCTTTATTAGGTACCACCTGTCCAAAAATGCTCGTTAAATTAATTTAAAACAGCCAATACGGGCGGCAATCAGTGCATTTAGGCATGTAGACATGGTAAAGACAATCCCTGCATTTCAAACCGGCACAGTAGGGGAAGAAAGGTGTTTGAGTCCCTTTTAAAAAGGGCAGGGTTTGTTGGGCCCAAAAGGGGGGGGTTTTGGGAGTTTTCAAAAACTGCTGATCTCCGGGAAAATTTTCACCCAACCTTCTGGTTTAAGGGAGAAGGCCCCGAAAAAGAAAAAACCCCCAGTGAGCGGCAGTCCTTGGGGGGAAATGCCTTGTTGATCCCCGAGGTCAAAGGGAAGGGCAGACTGGTTCGAGTGATAGAAAGGCAACAGGGACAAAATGCCCCCCGTTACAACCAAGGTAGGCAGAAAAAATTCTAAACGCACGTAGGCGAATTTTTGGGCAGAGGGGCACGCAGCAGAAGAACCCCGGGTGCCACTCCCTTTCAGCAAAGAACGGGAAAAAACTGAGGCCAAAATTTCCCCAAAAGCTCATCAAATTGGGCAGTAGAAGAGGGAAAAACGTTGCCTGTTGATGAGTCCGATTTCTGCTGCGACTTCGGATGGTAGGGTCAGAATTTTTGGGTAAAACATGAAAGCATGATCCATCCTGCCTTGTTCAACGGTTCAGGTGGGGGGTGGTGGTGTCATGGTGTGGGGGAAAATTTTCTTGGCACTTTTGGGGCCCTTGGGGACCAATTTAGCATCGTTGCAACACCTTTTGGAACTTTGCCCGAAGAAAGAGGCAGTTCTGAAGGGGAAAAAGGGGGGCCAAGTACTGCATGGTGTACCAATAAAGTGGCCCGGGGATGTGTGATTTAAATTTTTATTTAATATTGTTTTAAAATATATATATATATAATATAATATATATAATATATAATATATAATATATTATTATAAAATTTTTAATAATATATATATATATTAACATATACATATTTTTTAAATAACTTTTATATTACCCCAACACACACCACACAACACAACACTGGATACATTTATATTCCCCCACTTGCGTCATTTCCAATTAGGGCTGTCCCCTGTTACGAACAGGGGGCGGACCGCGCGGGACAGCCAACCGTTTGGGCCTGCCGCGTTTGCAGCTGTTGCATCCTGGGGCGCATCGTTGACTCTCCCCTCCGCTTGGGGACTGCCTTGCCCGGGCACCGGCAAAGATCATTCGGCTGTTTTGACCCTCCCGGAGCGATACAGCGAAAAACTATTGGGGAGAGAGCGAGCGCTCCTGTCCCTAACAAACTCCAAAGCCGCAAGCAGGCTTGCGACCCTTTCCGGGGCTCTCCACCGGCAGCGTGCGATGTATACCCGCCCGCAGGTGATACATCCCGGCCGGCAGAAGACCAGGATCGGAGGGAAGCCCCCGAAGCATGGGGGACAGAGGTGAGTTTTTTTTTTTTTTTTTTTTTTTTTTTAAACCTATCTATACCCGCCTTTATTTTACATATACCTGATGGGGGACATATACTGCCTATTACTGTATGGGGGTTTTTAAACCCGCCTATTACCTGCTATGGGGGCTTTCCTGCCATTAAATCATGGGGGCATATACCTGCCTATTACCGTTGGGGGCATAAACCCGCCTTTACCTGCTATGGGGGACTAACCCCCCTATTTTCCCCTATGGGGGGGCATAAACCGCCAATTTCCTGTTGGGGGAATAAACTCCTTTCCCGTATGGGGGGCATAAACCCGCTATTACCTCTTTGGGGGGCATAAATGCCTATTACTGCTATGGGGGACATAAACCTGCCTATTACCTGTAGGGGACATAAAACCCTGCCTATTACCTGTTTATGGGGACATAAAACCTGATACCTGTAGGGGGGACAAAAACCTCCCTATATTCCAAACCATACATGTACAAAAATTTTTTTGGTTCCGACTTACATACACATTCAACTTAAGAACGAACCTACAGTCCCTAACCCGTATGTAACCCAGAGACCCCTGATATATCACAGGGCCAGTCCTCTCCTATAACATCTGCTTCAGTTTTAGGGCGCAAAAAAACCCCCGTCGGGTTGCGGTGCCCAACCCTCAAACGTTTTTTTAGTAAATACCTGTATCAGCTGTTAAACAACAATTTTGGAGCCTCCTCTTCTATAACACCATGTTGTGCTGTTCTTGTGTTAGTCCTTCGTGAAATTAGTACGGATTCTGTCAACTGGGTGTTACCATTAGGCTAGGTTCACACGGCTTAACAGCGGGACGTAATTACGTCCCGTAATTACGCCGTGTGGCCGGGAGCGGGAGAGGGAGCGGGGGGGCCGGCACTTCGCCGGCCCATAGACAATCACTACTTACGGCGCGTATACGCCGCTAGAAAGTGACATGTCAATTATCTCCCCGCCCGGGAGAGGAGATGTAATCCATAGTTCTCTATGAGAACTGTGGATTACCGTAATGAATGAGCCGTTTTCAGTCCGTAATTTGCGCACTTCGGCGCGTAATTACGGACCGAAATACGGCCCATTTTAAGCCGTGTGAACATGGCCTTACAGTTTTCAAACAAGTGTGTCCTTGCACACACTGACCGTCAGCAATGATTGGACATCAAGCGGTGCAGGGACGACACCCTCCTCTCATGACAACATGAAGCTGACAGATTAATGGATTTCTAAGAGGAATAATCAAGATAAGGAAGGTTGCTCTAGAATTCTTATTTCATGGGGGACACAAGCATTTTCTAAGAGACAGCTATGACTAGAGGTCCTCTTTACACTAGTTCCATCAGCTGAATATATCCTATGAAATTGCAGCATATTACATTTACAGATCCACACTCTATGTAGCCAACACCACACAAAATATTGTGCCATGTGGCTAAAAAGGGTATGCTCACACAGCACTTTTGGATCCAATTTTGGATCAGTTTTGTATCTGAAAATCGGATCCATAATGCATCCAACACGCAGGTGTGTTTGGCTGCAGCAGGATCGCACCCTATAGCAATAAATAGAGCTCCTGCTGCGTCTTTCAGATCAAGAATTGACATTTTACTTCTTATAAGGGATCCGAAAGACACAAGCAAACACACATCGGTGATCACTCGTCTGAACGCCGATGCGTGTTTCACAGTGAAAGCAATGTCAATCATACTGCACATTGTTAGATGCGTGTTTGGATCAGTTTAGTGATGCAAACACGCACTCAACATGCCGCGTGAACATACCCTAAGTATGTGAAAGAATACAGCAGACTATTATGTATTTGCAGTATTTGAAAAGTGAAAACTCCCCCCCCCCACTTCCCTGGGAAGTGATTGACTAGAAGCACTTTCATAGCAGCCTGTCAGTCACCACATACACAAGAGAGTGATCCCCTCATGAATCTTATCGACAGCGCTATGAGTCCGCTGTTATTTGTCATTTTGTTTTCCAGCCATTTTAACTACTAGAAGTCTAAGCCTGTGGCCATAATATGCTGCACTTTAATAGAGCATCGTAGTCAGCTGATTGACTTACATTTTTTGTTTTAGAATTTCTTTTTCTTTTTAAAGTAAAATCTATGGACCAATGTATTTAGAAAATCTCTTCATTTAACTGTCCCTTTATGTTGAAAGCAAATCTTTGTAGTGAGAAAACCCTTTAAAGGGCCGTTCACACGGCTTATTCAAGCCGTAATTGCGGGACGGATTTCGCCCGCAATTACGGCTTGAGTAAAGGGCGGGGGCGCTGCCCGCCGGCCCCATAGACTTTCATTATCCACGGTGCTTATCCCTCCGGGATAATGAACATGTCAATTTCTCCCCGCGGCGGATTCGCCGAGCGGGGAGGTGAGACGGAATCCATAGTTCTCTATAGGAACTGTGGATTACCGTAATGGCTGGGACGGATTCCAACCGTACTGCAGCGCAAATACGGCGCGCAATATGGCTGCAGTCCGTCCCTGCAATAAGCCGTGTGAACGGCCCTTTAACACTGATTAAATTTGCTACATTTATCATTGTTGATGTTTGGACTATCTAAGTCTAATTGAACATATCCTATTGTTGGCTTACTTCATGCCATTAGCTGAGCCAAAACGTTTACACTTTTTTCGGCGCACGGAATTGCAAGAGGCGCAGTAGTGTTTGGAGCTCCTCTAACGCAAGCATGTACGTCATTATTTTGGTGCAGAATTCTGGTGCAATTGTCTTAATAAGGCCTCGTTCACACGGCTTATTTGGGCACGGATTGGCGCCGTACTCCGCGCCGGATTTGCGCTTCAGTACGGCGCCAATCCGTCCCTGTCATTACGGTAATCCACTGCTCTCATAGAGAAGAGTGGAATCCGTCGCTCCTCCCCGCTCGGCGAATCCGCCGCGGAGGGAGAAAGTGACATGCACATTATTTACGGCGCGGACGCGCCGTAAACAATGCATTGTCTATGGGGCCGGGAGTGGCGCCCCCGCCGCGCTCCGTCCCGGCTCACAAATCCGTCGGGAATAAGCCGTGTGAACACGGCCTAAATGTACACCATTGTGTTTAAGTGACTCCAAGCAAAAACTGAATATTAAGTAAAAAAATTATTGAAATGCCATCATTCTGATGACAATCTTAGCTCATCCAAGTCAGCCTGGTTGTTAAAGCCAGCACATACTTTGTGGCGTAGATGTAAACGGTAGATAATAGCTGTAATGGCGATATTTTAGAAGACAATGTACCAATGGCGATCTGAAACACTGCATTTTTTTCTCTTTTTTACTTTCAAGAAGTTGAACAACCCTTTCTAAATACCCTCTTAGGACATATGGGTAGTGCTCCGAATTTAGGTTCTGCCCTAACCAAAGCGTTCAGAATGTCACCATACCCGGCAGAGGAATAAGTGGCCTGCCAGTCAGACTGGAAAAATAGGTTAATTGTTTTATCAGATGTGGGCTGATTACTGCTTCCAAAAGGAATCCTACCCACATCTGATGAATAATGCACTTCGTTTTACCAGTCTGACTGGCTGCTAATTTGTTGCCAGGGATGATATTTTGGCATGGTTCAGGCCAAAATCGAAATCAGAAGCACAATACTTGTTAATATAGAGGGAGCTCCTCTCCTCGGAATCCACCTATAAGAGCCAGAGTGGACAGATCCTTTAAGGCTATGTTCACACGGCTTAAAATGGGACGTATTTCAGTCCATAATTACGCGCTGGAGTGCGCGAATTACGGCTGGAATCCGTCCCAGGCATTACGGTAATCCACAGTTCTCAGAGAGAACTATGGATTACGTCTCCTCTCCCTGCTCGGCGAATACGCCGCGGGGGGAGATAAGCGACAGGTCATTCTCTAGCGGCGTATACGCGCTGCTAGTAATGATAGTCTATGGGCCAGCAAAGTGCCGGCCCCCCGCTCCCGCGGCATAATTACGCCCCGCAAATAAGCCGTGTGACCCCAGCCTAAATAAATACCTCCGACCAGCTACCACCCAGTCTGGAAATAAGCGGAGAAGAGGAAACACATAAGCACCTACATAGCTCCAACAGCCACATGTATTCTTTCCCAAAAACAAGCCAAAACCCCCTATTTATGACGGTTTTCTAACAGCTCATCCAGCTTTCCATGAGTCACCACAATTACACCCCAATTACAAAATTAAAGTATGAGTCAGCTGCAGGCATGACCATGAGTAACAATGAGTCACCTGCCACTCCCTATGTTGTCATGTTAGAGACTGACTCAGGCGTAAAAGTATGGTATTCCAAGAGTGACCATACGCAAACAATCTAATCTCATACCGGTAATAGCTTTCCTGTTCTGGATCTCTCCATGTTGCACGAGAACTTCTTTTATGTTAACGGATTGAAGATAGCACTTTATTTTGGTAACATTAGTGAACCAGTCCAACTGCTCGAAGCAGTATTTTTTTTTTAACCTGACCTTTCAAAGTTCATTAATCCAGCTGAGATTTCAGAGATCAGGGATGCAAAACTGTGGCAGGATCCTTTTTTTGCACTAGAGTCATGACCCTAAAGTCAGAAACTATAGTTTGTACTCCGGTTGCCACTTTTAAAATGTAGTGAGATACAGGCAGGGTTTAGCAGAGGTAGTATGGCCACTAACGTAATAAACGTAAAAAAAAAAAAAAAAAAAAAAAACCCAACTCTATGCCTGGTAGATTTTATATTATAGCTGAAATTCATTGAAGCTCTTAAAGAGGTTGCCTACCCATGCCGTGTCTCAGACTTCCTGGTCAGACTGTGGGTGGTTCCACAGCAGTGATTGGCATATCAGCTCTGCTATAAGACCGAAGCAGAGAGCGATTCATCTTGGATCACACAGGAGCAGAGAGCGTTTGTCATAAACCAAGAGAAACCTGTGTACATCATCAGTAGATAAAATCTTCTCTTACTCCAAAAGAGAGCAAAATCGACACCGCAATGTATTTGAAAACTGTGTTCATTTACTTTTCCCTACATGTTAAAATCCAGTCATTGTGATGAGAAAACCCCTTTAAGTCTTAAAGGGGTTGTCTCGCTACAAAGAATAGCTTTCAACATGTTGGGATCACTAAAGATGTTTTCCAAATATATTACGTTCATTTTTTTTTGTTTGTTGAGGAGCTACAAGTGATTTTATCACCATCTGCGCTCTCTGGTTCCCCAAGTGACCGAGCTGTGTACTTCTCCCCTGCTGTTTGTTCTATCTGATAGCAGGGAGTGAAGTCATCACACAGGAGGTGTACAGCAGTGTGAGTGCTTGTGTGTTATCTGATCTCAGACAAAAGACAGTAATTACTCTGTTTACATTAGCTCAGAAGCGTCTCCTGTCCTGGTAGAAGGTAATTTAGCTAATCTAGACTAAAACAGAGAAGTCTGAATACATGGAGCTCATATGCTAATTACAGACAGCTTGACCAGGAAGTGACAGAGCAAAGTAGCATTATTTCATTCATGCATCTGATGAAACTTTGAGATGAGACAACCCCCCCCTCCCCTTTAAGTGCTAAAACATGTCCTTTACAAGGATACACATTCTAACATACTGTGGTTTTCACAAACAGATTACATTGTGCAACAAAGGAAGTGGTTCATATTAGGTAAAAGTCTTAAATATTTTAACACATGTAATCATGTAATGCTCTCTACATGAATCAAATGAGGTTTAATGTGGAATCCGGCAGATGCAAAGATATGAGAAGGTGCAAATGTACTGAGTAAAGACCATGTTCAGAGCCCAAGCTAGGTGGTTATTGTAACAGTTGCTATAATAAAATCGCAAAGCTAAAAAGCTTTTATTATACAATGTGGGAGGAAGTCCAAAAACTTAAAGGCGTTGTCTCACTACATTGATTCATCTTACCCGTTATCATTATGAATTCAGGGGCAAGTTTACGGGCTTCTACTAGGCTGCAGTAGAAGCCAGGTCTGTAGCTATAGCGACCAGTGCTATAGCGACCTAAGGAGCGGATACAGGAATATCTAGGAATAGGTAGGGCACTGTTAATGGACATATTACAAAGTGACTTGTTTTTAACATGAAAAGCAATCCTTGTAGTGAGACAACCCCTTTAAAATAACCTGCCAGTTTTGAAGTAAATTATATTAGGTGTATGGGGCCTTTCAACTCCCACTTGACATATGTTAGCACAAAAGATAGAGCATAGCAAATTTCAGAGCCCAATCCTTTTCTGTCATCTTACCTCCAGGGAAAACAAGAGTATGGCAGTGGTTTAGGGCATGTCCCCACTGCACGGGTTTTCGGCCGGTTTGCGGTTTTTCAGACTGCCTGAAAAACCGGCGGAAAATGAGCACAATTGTGCTCTATGGAAAACCCGTGCAGCAGTCCCCACTGCACGGGTTTTGCCGCCGGCGGTAAAACATTGAGCAAGCACAATCTTCCACCCGAAAACCGGACGGAATGTGTGCTTCTCAATGGGAGGGCTCTTGTCCGCTCATCGCGGAGAAAAGCCGTGCCGCCACCCCACCCCCATTGCACCCACCCGGCGACGGGCGCAAAACAGGACAAATACCGGCCGGCAAAGCAGCCGGTATTTGTCCTATGCCGTGTAAACGCGCCCTTACTCTCCTCTTTCCATCTTGGCTAGACATAATGGTGTATGTTGGGGGCAGAAGAAATCTATTGAAAATGTATGGCCACCTCTAGCAGAGATCAACACAATGCATAACTCGTGCATATCTAACCGCTTAAAGGGGCTGTCCAGGAGTTTAAAGATTTCTTAGTTCATTTATACTGAAAAGTAATGATTTACCACTACCTTCATGTTTTTCTTTTGCCGCCTTATTTATCTACCATAATAGACATTTTTTTTGCAGTGAAACGTCCTGCTTGTGGGTAGTTCTCCAGCATCTCTTTCCTACAACTCCCAGACTGAATTATAATCCATCCACATTTCTATCTGCTATTGTCCATATCCTGACATGTGTAATTTCTACATCATCTCTCTACTTGTCATGATGATGATAGCTAGCACTCATGAATCACTATGTAAACGGTCCAGAGCTGCAGTCATCATTTTCATGACAATAGTACACAACCCCTCCAACCCCCACAGCTCTGAAATGCTGCCTTCTGCTCCCATTACCAAGTCCTGGCAGCAGGACTCAAAGATGAACAGTTCCTCCTTCTCTGTAATTACTCCAATTCATTTGCAAACTACAGGCTGGCAAGTGTGAATGCAGGCAGATTGGTCTTTGCTCAGGTTACAAAGACCACAGGGGAGTGTTCCTGTGCTGAGCCTGACTTTAAAGCACACCCACTGAGGGTGATTAAATGGTCAGTGAGCCCATGTGAGCTTGAATTTCACATGGTTTGCAGAGGTGGTGGGAGGGGGGGTTCCTGGTTTTGCACAGTACAGCTGCTAAATTATTTTAAATAAGAATTGAATGAGTATGAATAATACAGTTACGAGCTCTATAACAAATAAAGGTAGTCCCGGAGAATCCCTTTAAAATAAATGTTTTAACAGAACCAACAGGATTGTAGTTGAAAATCTTTTTAAAAGTGTGTGTTTTTATTTTCAGTTCCTGATTGACTAAGATTTAGAAGGTGCCCCCAAGCAACATCAGGCAAATTTTCCCCAGCATCTATATTGAACCTATATGCCTATGGGTGCTGTAAAAATATGTAAGCAGGTTTTTAGGGGTGATGGGGTCTGAATTATATTTTAAAAAATTAGCTGGCTCTGAAAGTACAAAATGAACAGTGGCCGTGTGGACTGTAGCCATACCACTAGTCACCATTAGAGGAAAAACTTAAATTTTACCAGTCTTGAGATTCCTTCGTTTTATTTTGTAAAGACAGGGATTTTCAAGTGTTAAAATTTTTCTCTGCCTAAAAAAGATATGTAGACAAGCACTACAGCAGACAGCATGGCGGCTTTGCAGCACTGGCTTCCTAGGTTTTAATCCCATCAATAACATCTGAATTGATTTGTATGCTCTCCCCATGTTTGGGCGAGTTTCCTCCAGGTACTGTGATTTACCCTACACTTCAACAAACATTGAAGGAAAAACCCTAGTTTTTTCCTGTGACCCCCAAAGGGGAAGGGGAAAACAATGAAAAAGGGGAAAAAAACTCTGTAAAATAAACAGGATAGAAAATTTTAAATAAATTTTGGGGGGAAAAAAAATGGCTTCTCTGTGCAGGGTTTTGGGGGGTCCTTCGCTTTTAGTCAAATCTGACCAATTAAAAAGCCTTGAAACATGATCAGGGATTTAAGCCAAACCAAACTTTCCCTCCATAAGGACCATAATTGAAAATTTACGTACGAGATATTTTTAAAGGGTCAACGTTTTTTCATGTATTTTGCCCATAATGAAAGCTAAGATTACTAAATGCTTACCTACGTGAGCAGCAAAATGTTGCCCAAAAAATGTACTTGTATTTTTTGCACTAAAAAGCACTGATAGCTAGAAATGTGGCTGGCCCCCATTAAAGGGTTGTCTCGCTACAATGATTGGGTTTTAAATTTAAAAATCTTTAAAAAAAAAGCAATTTGCAAAATAAGTTTCATTACAAATGTCCTCTGATTTTTAGCTAGCCCCGTTTATTATAATCAGCTTTTTCAAATCCTATAGCAGAAAGGGTGTTGATCCTTTCTTAGGCTTCAGGTCTGAAGACTATCACCTTTTAAGACAGGGCAGAGCGAGAGCCCCCCCAGCACAGAACTTCTGGGGTGGAGGGAGGAGGAGGAGGGGGGGGGGGGGGAGGATTGGCGTCTGGTCCCGGTTAAAACCTTGTGCCCCGCTTTCCTCCCGCTCTTACACAGATGGATGTGACAGCAGTGACCTGTCTGTTACTAAATCATGAAGTCTTTTGGGTGTGACAACAATACTATACAGTCAGGGGGGTTGTAATATTTAAGTTTTCCCCTTTTTAGGGCACATCCTGGTATTAACACTGCCCCTTGTTGTTGCTGGAATGTGGGACTTGTAAGCTAAGCAGGGGATATAGGGAACACTTCTCCTCTTGCTCTATTGAACCCCCCTTTACACTCATAGATCAGCCCTCTCCGCAAAAGACTAGGCAGAACCCCCAGGGTAACTTGAGAGCAAACCCCCTCCCCCCCCCCCCCCCCTGTATAGAAGTTACGTAGCTGCCTGTGTGCTGATGGGAGGGGGGAGAGGGAGCAGAACAGACAGACCAAGAAGCACGCCCCTCAGTTCAACTTACCAGGGACAGTGACAGGCTGAAAGCTCGTAATGAGACAACTCCTTTAAGTTGGGCTACTCCGCATCTAAACCAACTGCAATACTTACAACAGTAGAATGTGAAATTAAAATCTAAGGTTATGCCCTGGATTTCAACAATGTATTCTACGCCTGATTATTTTTTCTGATGGAAAAATCCACTGTGGAAACAGAGCCCTAGGGATACAGATTGATGGGAGGGAAAGTTGGGAAAAGAAAATCTGTTTACTCCATGGCTTACATGTAGTTTATCTGTGCTGGCAGAGATAAAGGAAGGATGGGGGGTTGTGGTAGGAATACATAATGTAATATGATCAGAGCAAAAAATGCAGAACTGAAAGATGGAAGTTTGGGGAAGGGGGTTCATATTATGAGGAAACATAGCGGCTCTTCACTAACACGGAGGTTGGGAGGGAGAAAGCAAAGGATCCTGGGCCTTATAGTTTTATACGGGAAAAGGGAATGGTTTCCAAACAGAAAACGCTACAGCTCGGCTAAAAGGAAAGGCGGCTACACAGGAAACACACCGAAATAAAGCATAGTTCACATATGTGTGTCGCAGAGGTGCAAATAGACCCATTTTACAGCGGATGTTAAGGGTATGTTCATACGCCGTTTGGGTCCGTTTGAACATACGTTTTTAGATGCGGGTTTGGGTCCGTCTAGACCACGGGTGTCGAGCACAAGTCCCGAGGGCCGAATCCGGCCCACCACCTTGTTTTTTGCGGCCCGGCACACTTTTCTGAGCCAAGCCAAAATGACTGCTGCAGCTCGCACTTGGTGGCAGCTGCTATCGCCCACCCACATTCGCCGCTCCTTTTTTGCGTGGCACCGTTTTCTGCGAGAGCCTTATAGTCTGCTCACACCATCACTGTGACCTCAAGTTTCTTCAGTCCCGGAGCACAAACACGATCAGGCAAGAAGGTGAGGCAGGCGAGAATATTGTGTGATATTAAGTCTAGTGGGCGAGCGGCAGACTGGCAGTGCAGTCTCTCACTCATACTAGCTGCCGACTGCCAAGCAGTGTGCTTGATATAACGCTGTATTTAAAAAAAATAAATAAATAATTTCAAATTATTGTTGAGGTCATGTGTAGTTTGGATGTGTAGTGACACTGTGCCACCAGTAGTAGTCAGCACTGCTGACTCCTCATTAATTGGGCACTTATTAAATATGCTAGTTCTCGCAGGTATCAGCCAGTTTGCATCAAGGCACACAAGTGATATCCCTGGATTTCGTCTGTCTGCAAACAATGTCAATTTTTTCGTTTTAATTTCTTGATACTATGTCCACCAATATGAAAAATATGAGCGTTTCTGGTCACTACTTTATACCGCATGGGATACTTTTCTGTTACTGGGAGGCCTTTGACATCCCATTAATGACTATGTCCCTGGGAAGCACTGAGAAACTGTGAAAAACCGCACTCCAACATATATAACGGTGGAAAATATGGAGGATGGGAGAATAAATAAAGTCTTATTTGACTACATTTGTGCTATTATTCTTTATTGCTGCACCATAATATATGTTGGGGTATGGTTTTCACAGTGTTTACCAGGGATGTAGTCATTAAAGGGAATGTGTCATCAAAAAATGACTTATTGTTTAACTCACATTTTTATGTTAGACACATTTTGTAGGAATTTTTTTTTTTTTTTTTTTAATTTTCCAGATCACTTTCAGTATTTTTTTAATAATTCTTAAGTCCTGTAGTTTTCAATTTTGCAACTAAGCCAAATAATCAGATGACACTTACTGTTCTGTTTAGAGAGCTTTTCAGCAGTGTGCTCATTATCAGTAACAGCAGGATCACACTGAAAGGAGACACCATTGTGTACGGATAACACAATCTACCAGTCACAAGAGATGTCACAGCTCCCCCTCTCACCTCCCTGCACAGTGAAAATTTCCCTATACAATTTCTATGGGACAGAATCTGTCTTAAGAATTTCCTATATGTGCATGAAGCTGCTGTAAAGTATTCTTGACTCTGTTAAAGAGTGCAAGCAAGAATGTTTCCCACAATCATATATAGACGGCAAATAAAAGAAATCTACAATCAGGAAATAAAAACGGCCAAGAGGAAAAGAATATGGATTAGGGGCTTGATTTAGTAAGTAAAAAAAAAAATAAAAATGGGCGACAGATTCCCTTTAATGATATGTCAATGGCCTCCCAATAACAGAAAGGTCTCCCATGTGGTGTAAAGCATGGATCAGAAATGCTCATTTTTTCTTTATCATTGACATGATTTGCTGCATGCCCAATGATCACCCCCTTTTGGAATTTTACAAAAAGTTACACAACTGATATCACCACATCCATAAAAGGGCTAATCATAACAGTAATACTGTACAAATGTAACTACTTCTTAATAGGTCATTTAACGGTTAAGGAGACGTTCCATTTATACAATTTTAAAATTATGTCGGCCCTTTAATGTACACCTTGAGGCTGATGTGGGCCCTGGTGAAAAAGAGTTTGACACCCCTGGTCTAGACAGACCCAAACACGCATCTAGCAATGAGCAGTGTTTTTTACACTGCTCGTAATGTAAAACACACATCGACGTTCATATGAGTGATCGCCGACGTGCGTCTCATTGCATCTTTCGGATCCGTTCCAAAAATTGACATGTCAATTCTTGGTCTGAAAGATGCAGCACGAGCCCGGTTAAACTATAGGGTGTGATCCTGCTGCATCCAACACGCATACAGACACAGCTGCATGTTGGATCCCATCGACGCTACATTTTTGGATGCGATTTTCGGGTTCAACACGGACCCGAAATTGTATCCAAAAACACCGTTTAAATGTACCCTAACAATGCTCGTGGGACAACAGTGGACGCCAAAGTGCAAAACTGATGGACCCATTGTAAAGGAGGAAAAAGAAAAAAAAAAAAAAAAAAAGTGTAGTTGAAGAGCTAAATGTTTCCATTACTCCCAATGGAGGTTATGGATGGAAGGCCCGACACTGATGTGATCCAGGCCTTAGAGGGGGAAAAAGGCTTTGGAAAGTGGCACCCCCCAATCGGTTTAACTTGGAAAATTTTAAAGGGTTTTTAACCCCCCCCAAATTAAGGGGTTTAAGTAAAGGGTATAGAAAAGTGATTTGGACCCCACGTGTTAGGGGGGAAAAAAGGGTCGTACCAAAATAAAAAATGGGTTAATTCAAGACTCCATTGTATTTGAAATAACGCTTGGAAAAATGTAATTGGTATGATCCCCCAAAAAAGCATCAAATTAGATTAAAAAATACCGGTTGGGTTTTCCCTTGCGGGGGGGGTGCTTTTTATTTAAGGGGGGCCCATTTAGTCGGGGGGAGGGTTTATTTGGACTTTTGGATTTTGGGGTTTTTTTAGTTTTAATGTTAGGTTTTTTTTTTTTGGGAGTTTGTTTTTTTTGCCGTATCTCCACCCCTTTTTTGGTTTTTTCTCTAACAAAAAGAGCAAATACTTGTTTACTTTGGGCAGAGCCTCTAGGGAGCCTCTGCTTCAAGTCAGTGCAAAAGAAGAGTATGGGTACAGAGGACATATGTAATACTACTATGAACCACTCACAGCCAACGGCGCCAATCCCAGTAATTACGGTAAACCCCGTTTCTAGAAACGTGGATTGGTCGTCCTCCCCGCCGGCAATCCGCCGGGGGGGGGAAAGTCACTTTCCATTTTCCCCGGCGAAAACCGGGCCGTGGGTAATGGAAAAAACTTGGGGCGGCAGGCCGCCCCCGCCCTTAATCAACCGGAATTTCGGGCAAAACCGGCTGAAATTTTCCCGGGTGAATAAGGTGTGAGGGGCTAAAACTGCTTGTGGTTCAGAAACAACCCCTGTGAGAGACTACTATAGGGAAACTGGTACAAAAAACAGTAGGGTTATATTAGGCAGGAAAACAGGTAAATTTTTTTTTTTTTTTTTTTGATAAGTCACCTTAAAAAGGCAGTGTCCCTTTGAAATATATTTTGCCGTACTAAATTTTTTTGGTCAAATTTTTTTTTTTTTCTGGTTTAAAAAGGGGAAATTTTTGAAAAAAGTATTTTGGCAGAAAGTGGCGCCAGTTAAACATGGAGAAAAAAAAAAAAAAAAATTCTACAATCAAAACAAATTAAAAAGAATCTAATATCTGATCTTAATGAATAATAAAATACAAGCATAAGCAATGCATTCACTACAAAGACAGCATACACATACCTTAGAACAAAAAAAAAAAAAAAAAGAAAAAAAAATACCCATTGTAATATAGTTTTAATTTTTATAACCGAAACAAAAAACCTTCAAAGTTTAGATCAAAAGGTGAGGTATACTTTGATAAAAGGCAGTAAAATCAATATGAGCCTCAAATATTTCAAACGTTTACCACAGGTACCGAACAGGTCGGCTGGAAAGTAAAATGCAACAAAAAAAATTTAAAAAGGCTTTTTTAGGCAAAAATTTTTGCAAAATTTTGTTAATTTATTGAGATTGGGCTATTTTAAAATACTTAAAGGGGTTTTGCTACGATCTAATGTTGACGTGGGATCCTCCAAAATGGGTATTGAATCACTTTTTTATATATATGTCATCAAAAAACGTAAAGCCTCAGAGCTACAGCCTGACTAAGATGCCCTTAGTTTTCTGACAGTTACATTAGACACGACCAGGAGCTGATCTGGCCGCGCTTGTGTTTGCACTTCTTATCTGATGGCAGGGAACATGAACTAGCTTTGAAGGGACTGGGGAGAAAGATCCTGTGTCTTTTGTATAGAGAATCCACTGGTTGTAATGTAATTATCTGAGTAAACAAGCAGACGCTCCCTAGCTCTCTGCTCAGCCCCCCCTACCTCTCCTCCCTCCAGCCGTTCGTGAAGGAATGAAAGAAGGCTGCCTGGTGAGCTTATCTTCTCTCCTGAGCAAATAAGAGGGAGAAATAAAACGCATATAGCTTGTGCCAATACAGTTTCCCCTGTGGATTAGCAAAACAATGTTTTACTAAAACACAGAGACTGAGTATCAGGAACGGCATGGGAGGTGGAGTGATGACATCCACAGAGGAGGTATTGTTTGTTTAAACACCCGAAACAACAAACGCCCCTTTTTTCAAGCCTCAAGAGGGGAGTATCAGCCTGTTAGGTAAGGAACTCACTTCTTGGCAAAACCCCCTTAAAGGGGATGTCAGTTTTTTATGGACATATTATGGACATTTTTTATGTAACATATTAGAAAATTGTATAGTTTCATATTATAGTGTATTAAACATTATGTTCTTATATCTCTTCTATACAAGTGCAGTAAGCTCCTATCCAAACATGGCATCAGTCATGTGACCACCTACCATTTGGTTAGAAAACAGGGTCCCCTTTGATGATATTGGGGGGATAATGAATGGGGACTAAGAGTTTGGAATTTAATAACTATTGGTTGGTTTATTACGGCAAAAAATTTCTTTTTTCCAACTTTTTTTTAATTTGGGCGCGGGGGAGGCCCTCGTCTTTTCATAAAATTTAACAAAAGGGGAGGGGGAGATTAAAAAAAAAAAACAAATGTCTGTAGACAATATTAACTTTATTAACAAAAGCAGAACAAAAAAAGGTAAAAAAATTAAAGAAGGGTTTGAAGTTTTTTTAATAATCTAATCTGTTATATTTTCCGGGGAATAAGCCGAGTTTTTCAGCACAAAAAAATGTGCTAAAAAAATCCCCCCCGGGCTTATATTTCAAAGCCCCTGTCGGCATTTTGGGGCGTTTGCAAGGGCCCCGGTGCCGCAGGGCCCTTCGCTATTTGCGACCCCTTTTCGGGAGCGTTTTTAAAACTAAACCCCGATTTCAGCCAAACAGGGGCCCGTCCAGGCACTAGGGTTTGGCCCAAAGGCGCTGTCGGCCATCTTTTCCCCCCTGTATGGGGACTCCTCGGGGCGCTTGCAGGGAAGAAGAGATACCCTGCAGAGCAGAGAGCGAGCGCTACGTGCTCCCAGGGGGAATCCGGGGGCCGCAGCTTGGGGCCGTAGGAGTTTCCGGCACATGAAAGGTGCGTCATCACGCTCCCCGTGCGGGGGCCTGAGGGTAAATCACCCGCCTGTCCCGGGGAAAAAAGGGAAGAGAAGGGGCGGGAAGCCAGACGCGAGGAGGCGGAGGGGCAAAGGGAGCCCGGGGTAAGTGTTTTTTTTTTTTTTTTAATCCCTGTCTATACCGGGCCTTTAAAAGGGACCTTTATCGGCTTTTACCCGCCTTTAGCCTGCCTAGGGGCCTATACCCTGCCTAGGGGACCTATACCTGCCTATGGGCCTACCTGGGGGGACCTATACTCCTTTACCCTGCCTATACCCCTACCTAGGGGACCTGAAACCCGGCCTATACCCTTTCCTAGGGGACCGGGTCCCCTCCCTTTTCCCTTTACCGGGGGGGATTTGTATCCTTCCTTTTAGCCTCCCTGGGGACCTATACCCTCCCTATACCCCTCCCTAGGGGCCCTTTTCCCCTTTGCCTTTTAGCCCCCTTGGGGACCTATACCCTGCCTTTAGCCTTTCCTGGGGGAAACCTTTTAAAACCCGGGCCAAATTAGCCTCCCTGGGGGAAACCCTATACCCTGCCCTATAGCCAAAACCTAGGGGAACCTTTCCCTGCCTTTTTGGCCTCCCTAGGGGACCTTTCCCTGCCTATGGGGGCAATTACCTGCCTAAAACCCTGCCTAGGGGCCCTTATATCCCCTTTTAAAAACGATTTTACCCCTAAAAGGACATTAGCGGGCCTAGATCAGCCTAAAACCCTGACTAGGGGGGGACATACACCCTCCCTATATCTGCCTATGGGGGGGCCCTTAAAAAAGCCTAAAGTAATTTTATTGGTATCTATTTTTATTTTTAAAAAATTCCCCGTAGCCGCTGCGGGTTTTTCCCCCCTAGGTTATTCCGGGGTTTTAAAAAACCCTTTTCCCCGGGTTTTTTTGGGAAAGTAGGTGCCTCGGCCCTTTTACTCGGGGGCGGCTTTTAATCGAGTTATTTTCGGTAATTAAAATTTTTTAATAATTAGTCTAAAAATGTTCCAGATTTATCACATTGGCTTAGCTGTATGAAAAATCTGGCGCATGTTTAGATTATCTAGTGAAAGTTTACACTATTGGCTGGGCCCCAAAAACGTGCTATTTAAATTTAAAAAAATTTTTGGGAACATTTTTTTTGGGGGCACATTGTCCAACTTTGCCCCTTGTTACCCGCTAAACCAAAATTGATTCTCGAAAGGTCTCACTCCCTTTTAAACGCCCTGGTGCAGAAATGTTAAAAGGGCATCCTTAAAAAAAACATTTAAAGATGTTAAAAAATGAGCCCAAAATATTGGGGACAAAAAGGGCCATTAAAATTTTTTTTGGGACGTTGCCATAGCGTATGCGTCCCAAAAAGCGTTGCTTTCCACACCTTAGACATGATACGATGCTACTAGATAGGTTCTGGTCCTTAAAATACTGTTACCTGGATACCAGGGGTTAAAAGAAGGGGTTGGGGGGCCAAAAAAAACTGGGGGGCACCATGGGTTTTATTTTATTTGGGAAAAGGGTTTTGGGGTTTATAGCATTTTTTTTTAGATTTGGGGGGCCTACTGCATTGGTATAAAAATAGTACAAAAACAGAATTTTTTTTACATGTATTTGAGGGAAAAAAATAGAATTTCCCATTTTATACCTTTTTAAAAAGAAAAAAAAGAAAAAACCCCCTTTAATACTTTAAAGCAGCCTTTTACCCAACACACAAACTAACCTAATCAACTTCCAAGTCCATGAAAGACGTTACAAAGTAACATTTCTAGTTGGAGCTCCTAACAGGCTTTTTTGTCTTTTAACCCAAAAAGGGTTTAAAAAAAAAAAAATTCCCCTATACTACACAAAAAAAACAAAAAAAAAGGGTCACCAAGCAAGCTCCAAAAAAATTTCAAGCAGGGCCCGTGGAGTCGGCAAGCCAAAAACCCCGAAATCCTCCCAAATTTTCCCAAAACCCCCGACGGGCCCCATACCGGCGCATGTTTAAGTAATAAATTTACTGTGTTTTAAATTTGGGAACATCAGACTTTTTATCACCTTATGATACAATAAAACCAAAACTATTTATGGGGCCTTTCAAATGGGCAAGCAAATTTGGGAACAATTTTTTAACTTTTGAAATTTAGGTCCTATCTTACTTCGGGGTTTGAACATGAGGCTACCCTCAAATTTTTTTGAAACCCTTTTGCCTTTTTTATCTTTTGTATTTTGCATTGCTTTGTTCTGCGATGTAACTGCATTTTTTACTGTTTGGGTCCTAAAAAAAAAAAAGGTTTTTTTTTCAGCACTTTCCCAATCCTTCTGGGCCCCTGCTCTGGGGTCGATTCAAGCTTTTCCCTTTTCCCAAAAAATTGATCCCAGGAATTTTTCTACATGAATTTCAGGTTTTTTTTCAATTTTTTTAAGCGGTTTGTTCACACGGTATATTGCAGAAAGTACAGTTTGCGCCGCAGTTTTCACCGTGTGCTTCGGGGGTCTTTCTGATCAGTGCGTACTCCTGAGGCACGGGGGGGGAGCCCGCCGGCCCAAAAAAATGCCCTTTCTCACGGCGCATAATCGCCGCATGTAATTGACATGTTTTCCCCCCTTTTTTCAAAAAAAAAACCAAAAAAAAAAAAATTTTTTTTTTTTTAATTTTTTTTAAAAACGATCGTTTGTATGCGCGGGGGGGAGGCGTAATTCCCTAGTTATCTAAAGAGGGGCTATGGATTACCGTAAATTTTGGGGTGCAAATTTCCCCCCGGCGAATTGGGGCTCCAAAATAAGCCGTGTGGAAAAATTTCCCTGAGTGTTGGATTTAAATTGAGGTCTGGGGACTGTGGGGCCGATAAACAGCTCTACTTCATTGTCATTGGGAACCCTTTTCCCTTTTTCAACCTTGCGTTGCTTCGGTCGTTGTCCTGCTGGAAAAGGGTTTTCGTCCTTTTCCCTACCCATTGTACTCCCATGTATGAAGTAAAATCATTTCTAGGACCCTCACATAGGTCGCATTGGAAAAAGTATCCAACATCTTTGGTGTGAAACCTCCCTTATCCTCAGACTTCTTCCACCAAAACCGGGAAAATTTTTCCGGGTCTCGATTTCCCTTTGCCCTTTTCCCTTGATTCTTTTCCCAAATTTCCCCCCTTTAGAGCCCGGTTATTTTAATTTTCCCAAATTTATCGTTTCCAAAACACCAGTTTTTAATTTCCCATTTTTTTTACTTTTTGGCCAAAGCAGCCAACGCTTCTTTCGAGGGGATTTGAAGTCGAGGTTCTTACCTTTTTTGGGGCCCCAAAATTTAAAAATATTTTAATTTCGTGTTGCCCCGGGGTTTTAGGGAATGTGAGAAAAAGGTTGTAATTTGTCCCCCTACCAAAGGGGCACAACCCGTTAAAAATGCGTTACAAAGAGAAGGGAAACTATAGAACTTTAAATAGATTTCAAAAAAGTTTGAAGGTTTAAAGTTATGTTTGGGGGCCAAGAGGGGTTGTCTAAAAAATGAGGGGAAATCTCCATTGAATGCTGCAGTTTGGAAGGGGGAGAAAATGGGGCCTGGGTGTCACCATTTCCCAAAAACATTTTTACCCTTTTGCTTTTCGATGTAAAATATATTTATGGGATAGACTTTCGAACATTAAAATTTTTAAAATATGAAGGAAAATTTGCTAAAAATTGGTAAATTTGTTTGTAGGGAGCAAATTTTTTCCCCCTGTGGCAATGTTTGCTGCCCCATGCATCAATCCTCATTGAAGAGGCTGAAAAAAGGGGTGCAGTTGCACCGGCAAGACCAATTCCTTTGCCTTTGCACTGCATTAAACTAACTGTCCCAAATTTTTTATATATTTTAGGGTTGGAGTGGTCCTTTTTTACCAAACCCAAATCCCCGCAAAATGGGCACCGACTCCACGACTCCCCACTCCCAGCCCCGCACGGCGCTGTTTAATGTAATTTACTTAGTAAAATGGTAACATCAGGCGTTTATTTATTAGATACAATAATCAAACTATTTAGGGGAGAACAACACGACAACAAAGGGTAAAAAAAGTTTTGATCTTTTTAACACTTCGAGGGAACTGAAAAAAGCTGTATTTGTATCCAAGTCCATCGCACCCAAAATTGGGGAAAGTGTTTGAAAAGGATCTTGGGGGTCAAAATTGGTCAAGATGTGCTTGATTCTGATTCAGAGCCCAGAAGGATTCAGGCAGCATTGAAAACCAAAAGGTGGATTCACCAAATACTAACAAAATAATAAAAATTAACATTTAGATTTTTAGGAGCAAAACAGTAACAATGCAGTTACAGGAAAGAACCTGCAGAACTAAGCAGATGCTAAATACTTGCAAGTCACATTTATGTATAAGTTCGGTAAGATGACTGCATATAAAATTACAGTAGGCTCATGTACAAAGCTGTAGCGGAGAGATATGGAGCCTGAAAGTCACAAGTTAAAAACATTGTTACCATTTTGCTTGTCAGTGTAAAATATGTTTATTGGATATTACTTTAGAACACAAAAAATTGTAAATATGCAAAACACTGCAGGAACATTCGTGGAGTCTCTGAATTTGATCTGAGAAATAACATTGCCTCCATCAGATCCTGCATACATGACCTCACATCTGATCTCATTATTTCCAGGCTAGAGAACGGCCTCTCTACACTAACTTGGGTTGGGGGCAAAGCGGTGACCACAGGGGCAACATCTCTAACAATGTCAGGGTATAAAGGAATTGCCTCAGCCACAGTCAGTTTTGATGAATGGTTTAACTCTTCTACTTTGAAAGCAGGTGAAACATTTTGCTGAAATCTATTTGCCATGGGAGCGGAATCTTTTCCCCTGGGGGCAGTGCTTTGCCTGCTCCATGTCATCACTTACACTCCTCATGTGATAAGGCTGAAGAGATGGAGCAGCAGCACTGGCCGGACCCAATTCCTCTTGCTCTTTGCACTGCATCGAACAAACTGGACAAACAAATTATATATTTTGGGAGACGGTCCGTTTTATGACAACTCCGACTTCTGCAAAATAAGCTCCGACTCCACAGCCCTGATTGCAAGCAAGGTAAAGAACTACCTCTGCCTTTATACCTCTGCAAGCTGTAAAGTATTAAACTGGTTACCACTATAAACCCGCAAGTCAGCCCTCGTTGTGCCAGTGTCCAAATTAATATCAGGGTGGACATATGCGCATTATGTCGGTTGATTCAGATGCAAAATTCTTTATTTTTGTTAACACATTCAAGTTTTTATACAGATGGGTTGGTTGTGTGGTTACACTATCACCTCACATTTATTACAATTTGCAATACCATTGATGAGTTTAATCAAAATACACTACAATTGGTTACTTCTAATCAAAATACTTTTTTTACACCACCTTACCATTATGTATCTTGCGCTACTAAAAATTAATTTGCAGCATTATCACCTGGTAAATCAGACAGTCATTCTGAAAAACAACTTATCTAATCATTGTTTTGATTATTTGAATACTAGGAAAACAGGTAGTTTATTTCCAGGGTGACTAAAGAACCTGGGGGACTTTTTAATGGTCCTGGAAGATACTGGGAATTAAGTAATGGAATGTTACAACAATCATCTGTCGCTTTACATATATAAACAAATGTGTATTAACAGTGAATAGGTGGGCTGAATATTTCAGATAGACCATAAACAGTAAGAAAAATGAATAAATTCCTCTTGTGGCTGTTGGAAATTATAAACACTCATTTAAAACTGAAGAACTAATCATGTAACCCTTTTCTTTGGTACTAGTTGGCTTCTGTATCATTTCACTAACAAACTACAGAACAAGAAAAACATTTAAAAGGAAATGTTAAATGCCCAATGTAAAAGAAAGAAAACACAGAATTTTCTAAATGAAGATACCTTATTAAAGGTACTTTCTGTAAATCTGAAGAGGACACCCACAACATTGTCATGCTGTACCATTTAGCCAGTAGAAAGAGGTTTTTACGTTTCAGATGGTTAACCAGTTTGCACTAAACATATTGGAGACTAAAGGAATACAAGAGTAACCAATACATATACGCTCAAGAATTACAACTCAAAGTAAAAATTTGGAGCCAGCTCCAGAATTACATTAAGAGGAATGGAAAGACAGTGGACCGAAGTTCATTTCATTAGTCATTAATGTCAGCTGGAAGACCCCGAGGTCAGGCAGTTTAAGCCCTGGGCTCCAAATCTGGCCTTATTACTGGGTCATGTCACCTCAAGCACTGCCTTAGGAAACTCTACCCTTTCCAGCAGTGACATGTCCCTCAGGAGTTTACACTGCCTACAAATTATGGGTTATAACCTAACATACAGCATTTAAAAAACCACTGAATCTAGAAACAGAAGAAACAGTTTAATATTAATTGTGATCTACAAAAACACTGTTCAGTTCTACAAAAAGGAGCAAGAGCAGGAGGAGAAGTCATTCTTTGTAATCAATGATAACGAACCCTCAACATACAATATCAATTGGTTCTGAGAGGACCATTGTATTCTGAAAAACTGACAATAGGTTCCAAGGCCCCAAAGTGTTACCCAACATAATCCAAAACATTGTATAAGTTATACAGATAAAACAAGTCCTCACAGAAAAAGCTGCCAGAAATCACTTTCTATGTCCAGGATAGGAGCTTCTTTGGGTCATGTGTTTTTTACACAATGTACCAGGAAACAAAGTGTGGCTGCCCTCTCCTTGTGCCTACAGGAGTCGCTAAGCATGTCATATGTAAGAACAGAACAGAACATGTAGTACCAAACCGTACTTTAGAGATGCCCTACAATACCACCAAACACTGCAGGTACTTTACGTATAAATATAAGAGCAGTACATCAAATGTACAGCGCCATGGAACCAATGGCGCTTTAAAATAAATGTTAATAATAATAATACAGGACATGTAGTACTGTACTGTAGAGGCGCGCTATTAGACCAACAATCACTGCATGTACTACATTAATACATGTAGGAGCAGTACAGAACATGTAATACCGAACTGTACTGTAGAAAGGCACTACTATACCACCAATCACAGCATGCAACTCATTAAACCATGTAAGAGCAGTACAGGACATGTAGTACCACACTGTACTGTAGAGAGAAGCTACTAGACCACCAATCACTGCATGCACATCACTAATACATGTAGGAGCAGTACAGGACATGTAGTACCACAATGTACTGTAGAGAGGCGCTACTAGACTGCCAATTGATGCATGCACTGCACTAATACAGATGTTTTACAGGTAAAATGAACATGATAATTTGCTGGATTAGTGTATGGGACATTGTAGCTTGAAACCAGTCTCAACATTCAATGTCCCAGTAAAGACCATTGTATGTTGAAAATTTTGTATCCTGAGGCCATTGAAACTGGATGGACTGTAGTATTAAAAGAACCTGGAGCTATAATTTCCACAGGGCAAACGTCTCCAATGTCTAGATTTCCCTAGATTTTATGAAGGCTATAAGCGTAACAAACCGCTGCAAGAGAAGGTTAGTGAATCCTTTGGAAATACCTGAATTTCTGTACCAATTACTAGGAAAACTTGTTCAGTGGGTATCCACCTGACCTCAACCCTGTGGAAATACTGTGGCATGACCCGAAGAGGGCTGTGAACACAATGCATCCAGGAACACGCTTAAATGGGAGGCATTTTGTAAAATTCCTCCCCAGCCATGTAGATTTTTTTCCCAAGTTAACATCTGGCAGAGGCCACTGCAGCGGAAATGTAATGTACAGGTTATGACTTGAGGGTTAATATACTTATTCTTCAGGCATGGTGGTCAATGTGGTCATTATAAAACACAAACTAGCGTTCTCTGAGTAGTATTGGTTCGGAAATACTGAGATTCTTTAATTGATCCCTTTAATCACTTTTTCTAAGTAACAATTCTAGACAATCTAACCAAAGGGCTCCCTTACTTCTTGCAAGTACACATACAGTTGTGTCATCTCTACATTCAAAAAAGTATTTCAACACACATCAATCATGCATGTCCAATACTCTCAACTACCCACACAAAAAAGTAGCATCATTAACTATACACCATTAGTATTCACAGCCTTCCCCACATACAGGATGGACCTAAAGGCTGTCACACAAATCTTAACTTGCCAATCTACAGATAGCAGAAGAGGGCCTGATAAAGAGAAACTTGTGAATAAAGTCAGAATACAAAGATGGTTTGTTTAAAGGGAATCTGTCGCCAATTTTTTTTTTTACTTACTAAATCAAGCCCTGATCCATATGCTTTTCCTCTCAGTCGTTTTTATTTCCTGATTGTAGATTTCTTTGGCCGTCTATATAGGATTGTGGGGAAGACATTCTTGCTAGCGCTGCTTTAACAGCAGTCAGAGAGATACTTTACAGCAGCTTCATGCCCATAGGATTCTTAAGACAGATTCCGTCCCATAGACGTCTATAGGAGAGTTTTCACTGTGAAGAGGGGGAGCTGTGACATCTCCTCTTGTGACTGGTGGATTCTGTGTTATCTATACACAATTGTGTCTCCTTTCAGTTTGACCCTCTTTGTACTGATAATGAGCACACTGCTGAAAAGCTCTCTAAACAGAGCAGGAAGTGTCAGATGATTATTAGGCTTAGTGACAACTGCAGGACTTAAGAATTATTAAAAAAATATTAAAAGTGATCTGGAAAATAAAACCAAAAATTCCTACAAAATGTGTTTAACATAAAAATGTGAGTTAAACAATAAGTAATTTTTGATGACACATTCCCTTTAAAGTTGGTTTTCCATTAAGACACACTAATCGTCCAGAAGACTAAAACTGACCGCCTAACATTGTGTAGGTCTCCCTCATACTCGGACATCAAACCCCTTAAAGGAAATCAACCAATTTATTTTACCAATTTAAACAAGATACTGAGAAAGATTATTTTCTTCTTATCCCTTTTTTTCCTGATCTAATTTTTTAAATTTCTCGTCTGCATGTGATTCTAGGAGCAACCATTATACCTGTGCTGCTTTTAACAGCATTTAGAAGCCAGCTTTACAGCAGCTACATTGGCATAAGACGACCCCTTGACTTTTATATGAGTGTTTTCTAGATATATCCTGTGACCTGGGAAGAAGTCACTGTGCAGGGAGGGAATAGAGGGGGAGTTGTGACTATCTCCTATTGTGAATGGTGGATCCTGTGTTATCTATACAAATTGGTGTCACCTTTCAGTTTAATCCTGCTTGTGCCGATAAATGAGACTGCTGAAAATCTCTCTACAGAACAGGAAGTGTCAGACTATTAGGCTTTGTGACAAAGTAAAAATTTCAGTTTTTTTAAATAGTGAAATGGAAAATTAAAAAACAAAAAAAAAAAAAACCACACAATTGGTATTTTTAGGACATATTACCTAAGGCCTGTAAGTTGTGAGGGGGCTATCCTAGATCAGACCTGCTTTTCCAGCACATCCTACAGATTAACTTGAAAGCCAAGTCAACACCTTCAAAGTCTTGTAAGGTTCCTTTAACCATTTCTAAGCAGTTTGTGAAGTGCTGCAGGGCTCATTATCCCACTGAAAGAGGGCACTGCAATGTGGAACACCATTGTCATGAAGGGCTATACAGTGCTGTGAACAAGTATTTGCTCCTTTCCAAATTTTTTACTTTTGCATACTCGCCACAACTGAAAGTTTGAGATTCAACTACTGTTAACATCTGACTTCAAAAAAAAAAAAAAAAAAGCCATTTTTAAACATTCATTGGGGGGAAACAATTACATTATGTCCTACATGGCCCTTTCGAGAAAAAAAAAAAAAAAAAAAAAAAAAAAAGTATTCCCTCCTCCCCCCAAAATTTTACCAGCAACTGGTTTCAATTTCACTAACCAAACCACCCACACATTATTTCTATCAGAACTTCACCACTTAAACTTAGAGCCTGCTGGCACTGATATAGGCTAGAACACCATTTCTCAACTCCAGTCCTCAGGACCCACCAACAGGTCATGTTTTCTGGCTTTCCTTAGCATTGCACTGGTGATTTCATTGTGGTCAGTGCATTCTGATATAATTACTGTCAGTGCATTCCGTGGGAGATCCTGAAAACATGACCTGTTGGTGGGCCCTGAGGACTGGAGTTGAGAAACATTGGTAGGTGGTCTCAAAAAGAACATGACACCACGTTTTGAAAAGGTATGAATACAGAAACAAAACCAAGTCACTGAAATCTGGAAAGGATTACAAAGCCATTGCTAAGGATCTGGGATGCCAGCCAACCACAGGGAGAGGGATAATCCTGAAAAAGGAGAAAATCTGGAACAGTGGCAACAGC
The DNA here is from genome assembly GCA_025379985.1 of Phyllomedusa bahiana. Classification (NCBI taxonomy): domain Eukaryota; kingdom Metazoa; phylum Chordata; class Amphibia; order Anura; family Hylidae; genus Phyllomedusa; species Phyllomedusa bahiana. The sequence continues at coordinate 42,681 of JAODAL010006414.1, read as the reverse complement.
TTCCCAGGAGTGACTGATCGACCTAAATTCACCAAAAGTGCACCGACACCTCCAAGAAGTCACAAAAGCCAGGAGGAGAGGGGGGGGGGGAGGCTACTCATTGACTCACTATTCCACAATACAAAAACACTGGACAAAAATGGCATCCATGGAGGAGTTTGCAAGGCATAAAACACTGCACACCAAGAAGGATGACAAGACCTGCCTTGTATATGGCAAAACATTCAAATAACCCTCAAGACTTCTGAGATAATATTTTGAAAACTGAGGAGTCAAAAGGTGGAACTTCAAATCAGACATGGGTCCCGTTACATCTTGCGCACAGCAACACCACGTTCCATCATACAACATCATAGTCAAACATGGTGGTGACAGTGCGATACTCTACCACTACTTTGCTTATAAAGGACTTAACTAATGGGGCACCGAATTCTACTCTTCATCTGTCATGATCTAAAGTTCACAATCTATTGGCTTCAGAGAAACATTAATAAAGGGTCACTACCGTTAACCCCTATTTTTTTCACATTTGTTTTTCTCTTCCCACCTTCCCGAAGCCATGACTTTCCCCCCCCATCCCCATCTACATAGACATGAGGGTTTTTATTTTGTGAGACAAGATGTACTTTCTAATGGTTATTCATATTACCATAGAATATGCTGGGAAACAGCAAAATAAATTATAAGTGGGGCAAAATGTGAAAAAAAGTACTTGCCGCATGTTTGCAGGTGTTTTGCTTTTACAGCATTCTATCTTTGGTAAAAATTATGGGTTCTCTATATTCTAAAGGTCGATACGCATCCGGCAATACCAAACATGTAGGGTTTTCGTTATGATTTGGCACCATAAAAAAATTCCAAACATTTCCTTGTTTTTGAAATTTGGGTGGTGGCGCCATTTTCTGTGACCAATAACTTTTTTGTACTAACAAACTTGAGTAAGGGGGCATTTTTTGCGGGCTGAAGTGTACTTTATTGCTACTAGTTTGGAATGCATGCAACTTTTGATTACATTTATTCCAGTTTTTAGGGGACGTGAGATGACTAGAAAACAGCAATTTTGGCGTGTGGAACTTTTTTTTCTTCTTCTACGTTGTTCAGCGTACAGGATAAATAATGTTGTGTTTTATTAATCAATCTGACTTTTCGGATACCAAATATTTGTAACTTATTTTATTTTTATTTGTAAGACGGCAAGGAGGGTGGGGGAGCAATTTGAACTTTTAATTTTTTACATTTTAACCCCTTAACGACCCTGGAGGTATTAGTACATCCCAGGGTTGCTAAGGAGCTTTGCGGCGGGATCGCTACGTGACCCCGCCACACAGCCGTCGGGTGTTAGCGGCCGATCTTTAAAAATATATCATTTATCCTGTGCTCTGAACGCCGTAGAAGAAAGAAAATTCCAAACGCCATTTCATGTCGCATAAAAATTGGAATAAAAAAAGTGGTCAAAAAAGTTGCATGCATTCCAAACTGCTATCAACAAAAAGTACGCTTCAGCCTGCAAAAAATGCACCCTCACTGACGTAGGTGTTAGTACAAAAAAGTTATCGGTCGCACAAAATGGCGCCGCGGCACCAAACCATAACAGAAACTCTACATGGCGAAAGTACTTTTTTTCACAATTTGTCCCACTTGGAATTTTTTTGCGGTTTTCCAGTATATTCTATAGTACAGTGAACACCACCATTAGAAAGTACATCTTGTCCCGCAAAGAAAACCCTCATACATCTATGTAGGTGGAAAAAAAAAAAAAGTTATGGCTCCTGGAAGGCCAGGAAGGAAAAACGAACGAGTCAACAAAAGAAAAATAAAATAAAAATTGCAAGGTACTTAACGGGTTAATTTTTTTTCCTCTCACTTTGAGTCCCCCTAGGACTACCACGCCGGCGCCCGCTCCTTTTTCCAGGCTCTTGCTTTGGATATACAGTGCACTAGGGTGTACATAGATGGCTGTCCTACTACTTTCTTCCTAGGGCCAGAAGTAGCAAAATTGAAAACATAGCGGCGACGGAAGCCTTCACAAGGCTACCAGCTGCCATGGTAAGCTATTGGGACCCCACGATTTTGCTGCGGTGGCCCCAATTGAAGTGAGGAATGGTGGGCGGCCGTTGCTCATGGATTTAGATACCGCAGCATCTATGGGGTTAAATCATCACGGGATGGCAGTGTTGTAACGGCCGAGTATTAGTTGCAATTAGCAGCTAACACCCGGAAGCTATGTAGCTACAAAGCCTCTTGCCAGCATTAGGAAATACTCATACATCCAATGTTGGTAAGGGGTTAAAATATATTTTTTTCACATTCTGGCAATCAATATGACTCAAAAACGTACTTTTTTGTAAAAGATTTTTTTTAAAATATCATGTAGTACAGTTTCTCTATGCACAATACTTCCTGGTTTGACGTCCCCAATATGAGCTCTGATAGCATAAAGTAGTAGAAGTACTGCTCGACCGTTCTCTTCCAGACCCACTAAGGGACTGAGGTAACTGTTCTCAGCAGGATGTGTGAAAAAAAAAAAAAAAGCCAGAATTCCTCCCAGTGCAGAAAAAAATGTAACCCATCACCCTTTCATTTATTGCTCTTCTCCTTCCCCTGTCTACTCTAACCTTTATCTAGATAAAGAATAGCAGCGTGATCATTGTCATTACCTGCTATGCGTAATGAGACTACATGCAGATGAGCATTTCTTGCAGCATCAACAGTTAACAGATTAGTCTGCCCTGCCATTCAGCAGTTTTATTATCTCACACGTAATTTTTAATTTTAAACCACTGCAAAATAAAAAAAAGCCAAAACTTTAAAATGAAAATGGTTTTCCAGGAATATTGATTTAAAAAAAAACAAAAAAAAAAAAAAAACACACAAAACGAACCCCAAATAGAAGTTCCCTTTTAAGTTTTTAACGAAGCAACATGAAAGCCCAAACTTGAATCCTCTGAAATGTTGTGGGAAGACTTTATACTTCCAATCTACCAATGTAGCCAAATAAAAACAATTCTGCAGATATAAAGAATGCCATCATTCCTCTACAGCGATTTAATCACCTTACTTCAAGTTACTGCAAACAACTGGCTGAGCCACTATAGGTAGTAAAAACTAAAACCAGTTAAAAAATATTTATTTTTTTTTTGAGGGGGGGAGGGGGTAGAGTATTTTTTTAAACATGGGTGCTTCAAGTTTTGAATACATCTTTAGCATCAAAAATTACTTAAATGGTTGTTTTAGGAGTTAAAGGGGTTGTCTCATTACGGAGATCATAGTTGAAAATGTGGGGACCAAAAATCTAAGGTTGTACGTCCTTGGTTACTATTGGCAAAGTGCTACGGTTTTAGGGAACGGGCTGGTTTACATGTGCTTAGCAATGGTGTTTGTTTACTGGTCAGGGAAGCATTCTGTCCTGCCCAGGTCGTGCACATGCAAAGGAAAGGCAGTTAAGAGGAGGGGCAGAGAAGTGTGTATTGGCAGGCACGGAGAAGCAGTGAGAGGACTTGCAGGGGGGTTGTGTGTATTGGCAGCGACAAGAGGCAGTGAAGAGCGGGGGAGGGTGTATTTGCAGCCACAGGGATGTGTGTATAGGCCGCCACAGGGATGGAGGAGAAGCAGTGAAGAGGATACAATACACACAACCCCCCTGCATGTCCTCTCACTGCTTCTCCTCCTTGCCTGCCAATACACACACCCCTGCCCCTCCTCTTAACTGCCTTTCCTTTGCATGTGCACGACCTGGGCAGGACAGAATGCTTCCCTGACCAGTAAACAAACACCGTTGCTAAGCACATGTAAACCAGCCCGTTCTCTAAAACCGTAGCACTTTGCCAATAGTAACCAAGGACGTACATCCTTAGATTTTTGGTCCCCACATTTTCAACTATAATCTTCGTAGTGAGACAACCCCTTTAAGAATGCTCGTTGGTCGAAGCATGATAAAGAATAGAAGACAAACACCAGCTGGTCGTTACCGGCCGTCCCAATCCCCTCCGCTAAAGCAGTGAACAGACATCGTTCCCCTGACAGATGCAGCCAATCACAGACCAGAGTGGTCACATAAATGGGAACGTTCACTGCTTACTTCCTGGATGAACAGACGGAATGGAAGCGTCCGGGAGGTAAGTTTGAGTATTAGCCTCTATTTTTTATCATGCACAGTCGGACCAACAACTTTCTTAACTCCTGGAACACTCACTTAAAAGCTGTATTTTAGATTTACAATCTGAAACATGCAAGTCTAAAATGATTAAAAACAGAAGTTGGAAAGGGGGCAAATACTCCACAGAAGTGTACATGGTCTGCAACAATGTTTAGAAAAGGTGATGGGTGTCAAAGTAAGACCCACAAAAATACCAGGGCAGGAGGTTTCCCTGCAAACCATTGCTCAGACCACTGCTTGTTAGCTTGCCTTCCTACCACATTGTATCCTACCCCCCCATCAGGTAGGCAACACACAGCCATCCACATGACGCAAATAAAAACCTGATTGTTTTTAACTGGCTCTGGCAGTAAGGGCATGTTCACACGGCGTTTTTGGACGAGGTTTTAGGAGCGTCTCCTCGACCAAAACCCTTCCAAAATGCCCCCAGTTCATTTAATTGATTCCTATGTAAAACCTCGTAGTTCAAACAACAAGGTTTTTACTCGCTTCTTTGGAAGCATTGAAAAGAAGTGTCATGTCAATTCCTGAAGCGTGTCGTAGGTGTAGTTTTCGGCACGGTTTTTGTCCTGGCTATTCATTTGTTTGGATAAAAACCTCGTCGAAAACCTGATCCAAAACCGGATCAAAGCCTCGTCAAATACCTCATCTGAAGAAGCGTGTTTCAGGCGAGGTTTTGATGTGTTTTGGATGAAGTTTTGGGCGAGGAATCGCTCCGAAAACCTCGTCCAAAAACGCTGTGTCAACATGCCCTAAGGGGTACTAGCCACTGGGAACAACCCAGAAATCTGCATGGTGAAGAGTGTGGTGGGAGAAGGGGACATGGAAGAAGTAGTGACTTGTCATATGTAGCCTGAACAGAGATCAGCCCCATTGAAACGGGGCAACTCTCTAATAAAAAAAAAAGCAGCCAAATCCTAAGCGTACAAGGTACAAATCAGAGGCAGAAATTTGAGGGTATCCTAATTAGCCCCATCTCACTGTAAATACCAAGAAAAGTTCCAAAACTATTTGTTACAAAATAA